>PVIH01003445.1:0-160559 GCA_004025045.1 Sigmodon hispidus
CTTCTTTGGTTATAGTTACTCCAAGGTATTTAATACTATTTGCAGCTAATATGAAGGGTAATGTTTCCCTTATTTCTTTTTCAGCTCTTCTATCTTTAGTGTATAGAAGGGCTACTGATTTCTTTGAGTTAATCTTGTATCCTGCTACATTGCTGAAGGTGTTTATCAGCTGTAGCAGTTCCTTGGAAGAATTTTGTGGATCACTTACATATACAATCATATCATCTGCAAATAGAGATAGCTTCACTTCTTCTTTTCCAATTTGTATGCCCTTAATCTCTTTTCGTTCCCTTGTTGCTTTAGCTAAAACTTTGAGAACTATATTGAATAGGTAAGGGGAGAGAGGACATCCTTGTCTAGTTCCTGACTTTAGTGGGATTGCTTTGAGTTTTTCTCCATTAAGTTTGATACTGGCTGTCGGCTTCTTGTAAATCGCCTCAATTATATTTAGGTATTCTCCCTGGATTCCTGATCTCGCCAGGGCTTTAATCATAATGGAGTGTTGGATTTTGTCAAAGGCTTTTTCCGCATCTAAGGATATGATCATGTGGTTTTGTTCCTTTAGTTTGTTTATATGATGGATAACATTTACAGTTTTTCGTATGTCAAACCAGCCCTGCATTTCTGGGATGAAGCCTACTTGGTCATGGTTCTATATTAGGATGGCAACCCCAGCTTGATTCTTAGGGCCATTTGCTTGGAAAATCTTTTCCCAACCCTTTACTCTGAGCCTGTGTCTGTCTTTGGGGCTGAGGTGTGTTTCTTGTATGCAGCAGAAGGACGGCTTCTGTTTTGTATCCATCATGTTAGGGTGTGCCTTTTTATAGGTGAATTGAGTCCATTGATATTAAGGGATATTAGTAACCACTGATTGATGTTTCCTGCTAGTTTTGGTGGTGGTTGTATGTATTTCTCTGGGCTTTTCTTCAGTGGGGTCATTGATTGTGGTTTCATGGGTGTATCTGGGATCCTTAGGTTGGAGTTTTCCCTGAAATGCTTCTGAAGGGCCGGATTTGTAGATAGGTATTGTTTAAATCTGACTTTGTCATGAAATATCTTGTTTACTCCATCTATGGTGATTGATAGTTTTGCTGGGTACAGTAGTCTAGGTTGGCAGGAATGCTCTTTTAGTGTCTGTATAACTTCTGCCCAAGACCTTCTTGCTTTCATTGTTTCCATTGAATAGTCAGGTGTTATTCTGATGGCTCTGCCTTTATAGGTAAGTCAGCCCTTTTCTTTTGTAGCTCTTAAAATTTTTTCTTTGTTCTGTATGTTTTGTGGCTTGATTATTATGTGGCACGCTGACTTTTCTTTAAGGGAATTTTTCATATCTTCTTTGAAGGTTTCAATAATCTTCATAAAGGTGCTTTTGCTGTTGTTTCCTTCTGTTTCCTCTTCATTGCTCTGTTCAGGTCTTGTAGTTGTAGAACCATCAGTTTCTTCTGATGTTACCTTGTTTTTCTTTATATTGACATACGTATTCTTGCACTGGCATCTGCCCATGGCTTCAGTGGTTCACAATTAGTCAGCTCTTAGTCAGTTGTGGCTGGAGGGCTTGTGTGTCTCCTGTCTGCTCTGAGTAAGGTGTCTATTTGAGCTTTGACCCTACTTTGGACAGGCAACTGCATTTCCAAGATACAGAGTTCCAAAGCCCTTGATCCTTGTCTGGTGACTGACTTTGCCCTGGAGATGGGGCCCAGTAAGGCAGGGCCTAGAGCCTTCTGCTGGGTTGAGTCTAAGATCAGACCTTTGGGTGTAAGCCCTCTTGCATAGGAATTCTCCGGATTGTGGCCTATGGGGTGGGATCTGCTCAACTTTAACTCCACTCTGGATGGAGATGGTGTTTCAAAAGCCTGTATCAGCTTTTCCAAACTACAAGGAGTCCAGACATTCATTCAAACAGGATTCCAGGCATTTCATTGAGGATAGTTTTGGATGAGAGCATCATATAAAATTTGCTCAGTGTAACAGTGAGTCTCCTCCACTTCATTGATGATCTGAATATAATAAAAGGTCCACCCCTCCCACACTAAAGAGAATTCTCAGTGTCTTTAAAATTCATCTGCAACATTGACCATTCTTGGTTCTATAGCAGATAGACTTTGGATGGTAACATGAACTATTCCCTATTTCTTTTTTTTTAATTTTTATTTTTTTATTTTTTTGTGAATTGATGTTTTGCTTGCATGTATAACTGTGTAAGGGTGTCAGATCTTGGAATTACAGGCAGTTGTTAGCTGCTATGTGGATTCTGGGAATCGAACTCAGGTTCTCTGGAAGAACAGTCAGTGCTCTTAACTGCTGAGCCATTTCTCTAACCCTATTCCCTGGTTCTTAAGGAAACTGGCCCCACACTACAGATTTTTTGACTTGCCATCTTCGAAAATTGTTTTATGACATCTGGAAAATTGTTTTATTACCCTTATATGCATTATCGACACATGTATAGACATGTGTGCACAAACATCTATCCATTGTTTGTCTGAAGAGCTCTTACAAATATAATCAAAATTGAAAATAAAATGAAGATGCAGCAGGATCTGTGCTGGGTAGGATTTTCATAAACAGACCTTTCTACTTTCTGTGAAATAAAAGGTGGTCACTGAACAATCATATTAGTGGGCTGCAATTGTTAACATCTGGTTCAACTGATCACTTAAAATGCTATGTGTTGCATGGACTAAGGAAAATGCACCTGGAACCAGGAAGAGCAGCAAGGTGCTACAGCCAGTGTCCAACTTGATCATGACTTGCCCGATTTGGAGGAAATTCTAGAATGAGTTCCAACAGAACTTTCTTTTGACTTTTCCAATTGTTTTCTAAGTTCCCAAGAATCTGTATTTTCTTCCATTGTAAAGATTCATAAGCAGATCAATAGTTTCTAGCCCCAGCCCAGACTGATGTATAAACATTGTGTTCAGACTAAACAAAACAAGAGCACAATTTATGATCCCTATTAATCTATGTTAGGGTAATCAAAAAATACATTGTCAGGGTTTGGATATGGCTTGGTCCACAGGAAAACATCCCTGGGAGGTCCTGGTCTTTTAAGAAGGATAGTCTCATAGTAGTGAGTCTGAGATGAAAGGACTGGATAATTTACCATACATGCAAATTTTTATAAAGTCACCATGGACCTCCCTTTAGTCTCTTAAATATACGCTTACCCCTACATACCTCCTTCTCTTCTTTTTTCCCACCATGAGTTGTTGAATCCTAAGTTGCTTACCAGAAGCCAGGAAGACACTATATTTCTGGCCTAGACCTCCAAAACTGTGGGCTGATGGCATTTGGTTCTTTTTATCACTTACTCAAGTTTCAGACACTTTATTAGAGTATCATCTACACACATTCCAAGCTCCTTTGGGCATCTGTATATGAAGATAATAATAGGACCCATTGCATAAGGTAATTGTGAGCATTAGGACACCTGCAGGGTTGGAACAATGCCAAGCATGCAGTGAGGACGCTGGAAATCTTAGTTGTAATTGTAATTACTATTATTATAACTATTATAACTGGTAAAAATTACAAAGCCAATCAGTTATAGAAATAAATGAAACCTGAACACTATTCCAAACTTAGTCATCTTCTAGATTAATTATTAGTACAGATTAAGCACACAGAGATTTATAGGGACAGTGCAGACATATAAGTACTTGGTCCTATTGACTCAGAAACAAACAGCTTAGCAGTCAGAACCTAATACCACACAGACACAGACACACACACACCGGAGGGGGTTGTATCGGGTTATCAGGTGTACACTCCTTAGATTGTAGGGGATGGGAAGGATAGCAGCCAGAGAGGGGAATCGTGAGCCTCATCTCATCACGCTTTCCTGTCATCCCCACCTCCACGAGAAACCCCAACAGTAGAGAGGAAGAAGAACTATGGTCCTACAAGAGCCAAAGAAACATTTTCTCTTTACATCTAAAGGATGCTGAGTCACATCTGAACCACGAAGAGAACATTAGAAGCTTTTATTCCAAACTGAGTACCTGGATAAGAACCACTGGGAGGTGCTTTCAGGAGACACACAGAGCTCTGATTCATTCCTTGGCTTCTTTATGCATGCATCTATATAATCACAAAGCTAGATGTGGTGAACACACATTTTTGTCAGCTGCAAAAAACAAGCTGAATGTAGGAGAACTACACATGCCTCATCATCACTCAAGTGCCTATCGCTTAAGTACAGTCTATAGATCAGTAATGTGAGCATCATTTAAGGGCTGCAGAGAAATGCTGAACCCCAACCTCCACTGATCCTCTTGAATCACAGTGTTCATTTTGATAACTTCTCAGATAGATTATTCACACAAGTGTTTATTACTGTCTGAGAAGCACTGCTTCAGAACATTAAGAATTAAGCTGAAGCTGGGTGGTGGTAGCACATGTCTTTAATCCTAGCATTCAGGAGGTAGAGGCAGGCAGATCTCTGTGAGTTCGAGGCCAGCCTGGTCTGCAGAGCTAGTTCCAGGACAGCCAGGGCAACACAGAGAAATCTTGTCTTGAAAAAAATGAATAAAAGAAAACAAACAAATAATAGAAAAATAATTAAACTAGACAGAGAGAAGATATAAAAATTATTGTCAAATATCTGTAATCTATAACACGCCCATCCAAACCAAAACAAGAATGTGGAGGGGGAATTAAAACAGAAAGATATTTTCTAGTCACATGTAATGTGGCCTCCTCACCATTAAGTAATAGAGACATCAATGAACAGAACTACAGACTTGGACATACGAATTCTGTAGAGAGAACTTGAACTCTTGCTACTAGCAGGGGTACAATGTACCCAGTAGTATGGGAGAGCATTGCTGTCCTCTTTCCCAGAAGCTATTGGGATGGTTTCAAACGGTAGCATCAGCACATATGACCCAGAACTTCCACATGGTTTTTTAAAAACATCTATCTTTATTGCATAATAAACCAAGGCCCTGATGACAGGAAGCCATAATTTACCCAAGCCAGTCTGTGTTTCATGATAAAGAGCAATGGAGATGGTAAAGCATTTTCTGGGAGGGAAGAATAAATTGGGAGGCCAAGGACCTGCTCTGGGTACAAAGGTACAATGATACCAATATAAGCAAACTTTTTGTAGTTTGTAGATATTTCCCACATGAGTCTTTTCTGATCCATACAGAAACCTTCCTGTGGATATTTTTATTGACTGCACTAATTTACGGATGCAGAAAATGCAATGTTGAGAAATGAATCAAGTTGCTTAAGATGACCAGCTGTGAAGTTCTCATAACCAGGTAGATAAATAAAATGAGAACGTGTTTAATTAGATGCAAAAATGAGAAAGGGGAAACAGTAAAAACAGATATAAACAGAAGCTAGGAAAGAGAAATAATGGAAGGGCAGGAGGAAGATCAAATTATAGAAGTGGTAACTTTTTATTGTGATTTTGACTAATACTTAACCAACTTGCATAAAAAAAGTCTATTTACTTTATATGTATGAGTGTTTTGTCTGCATTTATATAAGTGTACTGTGCATGTGCATAGTGCCTACAGAAGTCAGAAGTGGATATTGGGTCCCCTGGAAATGGAGTTACAGAAGGTTGTTAGCTGTTGCATGGAAGCTACGAATGGAACCCAGGTCCTCTGCAAGAACAGTCAGTACCCTTAACCCCTGAGTCACCTCTCCAGCCCCCTACTCATATTTTTAAATTGACCTTTTGCAGTGTGTTCCTGCTGCATGTTACTGTTCACTCGACATTTTAAAATGCCTTCGTGAAATTTTAAAAACTCTGACAGTCCATCATACTTGAAATCATGACACAAATGGAATCCAAGTATGTTTTCCAAAATCATTGGCAGCTTGCAATGTCAGTCTTTGTGAAACTGCTTTCCTAAAAGCAGCCTTTCCCAAAACCTGATGGCCTTTTATCTTAACTGATTTCTGAATAATGATTTTACAGTGATGATGCAGGGTTTGACCTACTGAGAAGGAAGTGTTTCAGTGTAGGGGCTGTTACTTTTACAGCTTCCATTCATAAAGAGAATCTTAAATTTGTAGTGTTTTCATTTATATATTTCTTGTAAGGGGGAGGTGTGCATGTCACACATACAGGTCAGAAAATGACTGGAGAAAGTCGATTCTCTCATTCCACCATGCAAGTCTTAGGTATTGAACTTGGTTCATAAGGCTTAGCAGCAAATATTCTTTTACCTGCTGAGCTATTGTGCTGGCCCCAAATTCTAAATTTATAAATTGGCAATGGGGAAGAAATTAGATGTGACCTATTTCAACCATAGCATTTTGTGTGAGAATGTGGTGGCTGACAGAGGAGGACAGTGGTTTATTTGCTCAAGGTCCCAAACCAAGTCTTTATTAGAACTTGACCATAGATAATCAGTTTACATAATGAAAGGACATTTCAATCAAGCTAAAGAGTTCCTTTTATCATTGGAACCTTAAGTTTTCAACCTGGCCTCTCATGATCCAATCTGTTGTTCTGTTTTTAACTTAGAGGATCAAAATAAACCATTTCACATCACTCTTGTTTGTCTTACCTCATGGGACAGACATGGAGCCCCACTTGTGTCCACATCTATTGCTTCTTCTATTCTATATGAATCCAGCACTGGGCCCACCAAAACTTTTGCCTGGAATTCTTTGACATCTCCTTCTACTAGGTTATGAGTAGGATCTGGTGATGACTGTGAATTCTTGGGACCTGACACAGAGGTAAAGCTGTCATTCCTTATCAACTTGGCAGGATTTGCAACAGCCTAAGATGAACACCACTGAGACTGGAAGAGCTTTGCCAAAGAGTATTAACTAGGTGGAGGAAGATTCATCCTCAAGGTGAGTGTCCCCCTCCTGTCCAGTGGCTAATCCAGATATAAAGAGATTGAAGGCAAAGAACAGCATGCATTTGCCTTGCCTTTTCCCTAAGGGAGCATGGAGGTATTGCTGTTGTCATCTACCTCTGAAATCAGCCTCCATCTTCTTAAGCCCCCTACATGGACTTAGTATCCACAAGTCTGAAGGGAATGCCAGGCCTTCAGTTCTGAACTGCAACAATGGAGTCTTCATCATCATGGATTGATAACCTCCTTTGTTCTCATTGTCTGGCAGGCAGATTGCCATTGCTGAACCACCTGGCCCCAGTCACGGAAGTCAAGCTAACAGATGCCCTCTGGTAATGTATTTGTACATTCAGTTGGTTCTGTTCCTCTAGAACACGCTGTCAAACATACTACTCAAGGTGAACAGTTTATTTTACTAGATTATAGGTGGTAGAATCTCCATTGATTGAGAAAAAAACAGAGGGTCCTTGAGGCGGAGTCACTTGCATAAAGCAACCTCGGTAGACCACTGCAGAGCCCTCTCTGAATCCAGGAACACTGCACCTCAATGAAGAGAAGGAGTGCAGTATACAGAAGGATCTAATGTAAGATGTGTCACCAACCATTTAAAACTCTGTATCAGTTTGATGTCTCAGTTGCTTGCTAGAATCACCTCCAAAGAGAGAAAATTGCTGGAGGGGATTGCCAGAGAGATGCTGACAGGGATTGACAAGAAGAACATTGATTTCCTAACCCCCACTGCCTCCAAGTCCCTTCAAAGACCACAAGGCTCCCAGCTCCTGTGCAAGGCCACCAGGCCAAGTGGCTGGCTGCCAGCCTGCTGAAAATCAGATTTTGAATTTAACCTTCTCTCTGGCCTCCTCATTAGGATCACTGCACAAACACGAAAAACAAGGGGCATCCCTCTGTGACTGCTACCAGCGGAGGAAATTCAGAGGATGAGAAAGAGAGGGGGGGAAATCACAGCAGTGGAGGCAAGGGCATGCATTTCAGAAATCAACACGGAGCTTTCTAAATAATGAAGAGAGAGAAACAGGTTAAAATGAAAATAACCGAGCCATGCAAAATTATCAGTGTCTTTCTACAAAGGAAATGTTTAAACACAGCCAGACTCTTTGGAACATAACCAAAAGACTCGTGTTGTCTCTAAAACCATTCACAATAAATGGCCCCTGTGACTGCAATGTGCCAATTAAATAGTTTGTTGCTGCCTCACCCTTAATTTGGCAGACAGTTCTGTTGTAAATCTGCATACTGGGACCAGGGAGACATTGTTTCTTAGTGGCACCCCCCAGAGTTGACTCTTTGCTTAACACAGAATGTAAATATGTCACTGTGTTGACTAGGAGTCAAATGAAAAATGCCAATTGAAAAGAAATAGCCAAGGCCCAGATTAAGAATGCTTGAAACCTTCTAATTTGCCAACTATTATTTAAGTATCAGGGAAAGCAACAAGACCAATTGCTCTGAAGATGGGGAATAATTTCAGAACTTATTTTTTAAGCTTTAGTGTGTGTGTGTGTGTGTGTGTGTGTGTGTGTGTGTGTGTGTGTGTGTGTGTGTGTTTATGTCCCATGGTCAAGTTCCTATCATTAGACTTGGCCACAACATCTCTGCCTGCTGAGCCATCTCACCTGCCTTAAGTTTTTCAAGGTGAGACCTAAGAACACAGCATAAGCATCTCATCATCAAGAGACAGACTTATGTCCAAACACTAGATGACATCAGTCAAGGTGTAAGATACTATCAGGGATGTGAGCAACCACTTGGCATAATTCAATCTTGCAAAGGGCAGTAATTATATTTAAGCATTTTTTTCGCATTGCTCATTTTTATTATCAATTTAGGAGTTAGCGTGAGCCACAAATGGCTGCTAACTGGCTGTAATATTGTTAGCAGATTTTATGGAGAGGGGCTTAGTTTCACTAAAAAGCATTCAGAAACAATCCTCCAGAACTCTCTAGAACACAGAAATTTTTTGCTGTAGACTGTAAATAGTTCATTTTTTCTTTTTAATTTTTTTTTAACATACCTACCACTGTTCCCCCCTCTCCCCTCTTCCCAGTCCTCTCTCAGCTTCCCTCCACCCCATCACCCCCATCCATTCCTCAGAGAGAGTAAAGACTTTCGGGTGAGTCAATGTGGTCTGGAATATCCAGTTGAAGTAGGATCAAGCCACCGCCCCCCCACCCAGTATCAAGGCTGAGCAAAGTGTTCTTCTGTGGGACCAGAATTTTATTCCTAGTATGTGACTGATTTGCAAAGAAAACAGAGGACCTTTCATAAGATTTCCGAAATGAGCAGGCACAGTGAATGCTGGGACACAATAAGCTAGGAGGGGGGAACCTGAATTTACCACTGACCATGTTAGACTATGTTACAAGTTCCCAAAAAAATCTGGTTCCTATCTATAAATTAAAGACCTAGCATGGAGCAGAAATGAGAATGGGATAGTTTAGCCTGGGCCCATCTTCTATCTTCACAAGGTTCTAAACCACTCCAAATATGTATTTCCCTGGGCTTGGCCTGTGGATTAAATATATGAATAGTAACTGCATCAAAACTACCATTGTGCAATCTCTTCTTCAAAAATATCATTTGTATTTTTGAAAAATAATTAAGCATTTGCAGGAAAGCTGCTAAGAAGAATAATGACTTCCTACACAGTGCATTTTACATAACCAGGGTATCTTTGTCCAGTGCAACATTCCTAGTTGGTTTCTGTTTACTGGACTCCAGATATATCTGCATGGTTTATCCTTGTCTTTCTTCACCTCCATATAGGATATTCAATTGCACCAATGAGCCATTTTTCCTTAATCTCCTCTGGTCAGCAACAAGTCTGGGTTTTTGTTTGTTGTTGTTGTTGTTGTTTTGAGAGGCTGTTCTCAAAGTCTAGCCATTAGTGGTAAAGCTGAGACTAAACTATCTCTTAGCAAGGAAGATTCTAGGTACAGGATTTTGAGTTTTCTATAAGGCAAATTTGTCCTTTTTCTATGATTTTCTCAATTATTTATTTATACTACTGTGGACTCATGCATAACTATTTTACATACTAGTATGGTGATATAGTGTATATTTAATAAAAAAGAGTCTGGAATATTATAGGACATAGCTACCCACAGAGCCAAGACATGAAGGTTAGGGGGTGGTGACCCATGCCTTTAATCCCAGCCTTCTTGGGAGGCAGAGATCCTTTGGGTCTCTGTGAGTACAAGGCTAAACAGAGTCGGGCCCTGGTGGCACCCACCTTTAAACCTAGCACTAGGAAAGTTGATCCAGGAATTGAAATATCTAGGTGGGGAAAGAAAGGGAAGGAGAAGTTCTTCCCATTGCCTGCTAGCCCAGTCAGTCTCAGGACTCACAGGACCTACCCCTCCCTGTTTTTTTGTTGTTTTTTTTGTTTTGTTTTGTTTTGTTTTTTTGACATTTTAACTTTTCTCCAGTATCTGGCTCCAGTTTTTATTATATACTAAATAGAATTCATGCAATATACTGGTTTATAGCTTGACTCATATACATTATACTATAGGTTATAATTCAATATTACTGTTGTTGTTTCTCAGATTTCGGCTTTGATCATCTAGAGCTCTTTGGGGTAACTCCTGTATCTCTTTCCTATTTACCCTTCCTTTAAGCCTTTTTTTTTCTTTTTTCTTTTTTCTTTTTTAACTGCAAAAGAACCTAGGCTTATATTATCCATGTTCCAGTCCTAGAATTATACATTTCTCCAAAGAGACTTGATTCTAATTACCTGGAGAAAAGTATTTTAAAATCAAGACCTTTGTGTTGAATTCACTTTTAGCTTCTGGGTGTCATTAGTTAGTAGAAGGAAGTACTACATAACTGTACAGTGTGATACACAACTGTATAACCACACAATGAGAGATAAGTGTGTGTGTGTGTCTATTTCCTAAGATTTATATCTATCTGTGCTTATATGAAGTTAAACATGAGTTCACACTGATGTCTCAGACTAATTCAGTAAAGCATAGTCCTTCTGACCCTCCCTCCCTCCTTGCTTATCTGTCACTTCCGACTCTAAGAGTAAGAAACTTGGCTTCTATCCATCATCCATTTAGTTGCACATCTAACACCAATATACATATCATGCACTTTCAGAATTGTGAACCTGCCATCTCAGAAACAACATGACCAGCTAGAATCCAATGTCTGTTCTCATAATTTCCAGTGAAAACATTGCTTTATAGAGTCATTTTGGCTACCTCCTTTACTACTCAGCCTTATCATTTTATCACATATCATTTGTGATATGGTTTGATTTGTGTGACATGATCTGCATTATATCCTAGTTGTTATTTTAGTTTGCATATCTTAAAGATCACTTCTCCGAAAGTGATCTTCTGTTGCTTTGAGACCATATTTTTATTTGTACTTTTGCTTTCTAAACACATGTAAATTTCAAGTCAGCCAGTTCAGTAGGTATGAGGTTTGAAGGAAATCCTTCCTGACTGGAGGTCTGCTCCCACTATTTAGCTGACTAAGAAGATTTGTAATTATTCAACCTTGAGTCCAGAAGTACTACAAAGTTCTGTGTTAGTCAGGACTCTCCAGAGGACTATAGCTGAGAGAAATCTCATATATATATATATATATATATATATATATATATATAAAATTGGCTTATATGATATGGTATGGGTAGTCTAACAATGGCTCTTTTTATTCACATTTATAGACTGGAAACTGGAAGCTCTTCAGTCCACAAGGATGTTTGCCTCAACAGTTCCAATGTGGAGCTAAAAACCTAGAGGATTCCCAAAGAACCACTGGACTTTTTTCCAAGTCAGAATGCCAAAGAATCTGGACTTTAGTATCAGGAGAGGCTAGTAGAAGCATCAGCAGAGTAGACAAAACTCAGTGGCAAGATGGGAAGGCAAAGAGGAAGAAAAGTAGACGTTTTTGCTTTGGCTGTCCTTGCATCAGGGCTGCCACAGAGGGTTCTGATATATTTAGGGGGGAATCTTTCTACTTCAATAACACAATCAAGAAAAATCCTTCATAGGGATGACCAGAGGCTAACCTAATATACATATCCCCAATGGATAATTCTAGATCCTGTCAAGTTGACAATGAATATTAATCACCATACTACTCAAGAAGAAAAGAAAAAGCATTAGTTAGAAATACTGAATAAGGCCTAGGGAGCCATCTCAGGAGGTAAAGAGGGGCAATATCAGCATGACAGCCAGAGCCTGAATCTCTATAACATGCATTTGCTTGTAATTTTAGTTCTCTTCTGGGGACATGGGAAGTGGAGACAGAGGACGTTCAGAAGGTCACAGGTCAGCTAGCTTGATACACACAGAGAGGATAAGAGAGCCTGTCTCAACCTGTGTGGAAGGTGACGGTCATCACCTGACATTATTCTTTGACCTACATTCAAAAGCTGTGGCATGGATACTCAGGACTCACACACTTCAAAACACTAAGCACATATATCTCCTATACATCTCAGAGAAAGAGACAGACACACAGACAGATACACACACACACACACAGAGAGAGAGAGAGAGAGAGAGAGAGATACAGAGACAGAGACAGTTAAAAAAAGTACTGAACAAAAGTTAAGCCAAGATTGAGCCCTTCAGCATTCTGACTTCCACATCAGAATTTCTGTCAAGGTCAGGAACACAGAACACCAGGAGAGTGACAGGACGGCTTGTCCTTCTGTGTTGGCCAAGCCAATACATTGAATGGTTGGTTCACATGATTTTTTCTTGAAGCACTTTGTATGCTGAGTTCCCCCTCTGGGTGTGCCTAAGTCACTTCATCTCCCCCTCATTCTCACCCATTTTCTCTTTCCTAACTGAGTTGTCCCTTACCTCTTTGTCTTGAAAATGCTGAGCCCTTTGTCTGGAAGCCTCCATCACATGAATCCTCACAATTTCAATCATTATCACTTTGTCAAATCAAACCCACGCTTCTTCAAGGGGTTGTTTTCAGTTTTATTTTTCTACAAATATTCACTCTAATATGTTGAACTATTACCATTTACTAACTCAATGTAATAATGAATTCTGAGACCCAACAATGAAACTAATTGTTGGCACTTTCTGAGTGGTTCACCTACTATTCTAACAGTACTACCATAAAATCTCAACGTTTATGAGAGACAAGTCATCATAAAATTTGTGGGACTGTCCTATGCCTTTCCCTGGAGAAATAAAAAAAAAATGCCTATAGTCCCAAGGAAAGAAGCCACCAACAGGACAATAGAAAGATTCTGTCCATATCCAGTATGGTGGCCTAAAAAGTTGCAGAAACCCAAGTTACTCAAAGCCAAGTGTATTACTTTAAGTCCCTTGGGCACTTACCAGCAGCTATACTACTGAAGAGTCCCCCCTAGTCAGTTAGTTACCTCATATTCAACCTTGGAGATGGGAGGGGCTGCTGTCCTCCTGCTCCTCCTCTGTGAATCATGACCAAAGACATCTCTGCCCCAGGGAACCTAAGCCAACTTCCAGATCCAGCATGGATCTCATTCTGAGGCTTCTCCCCTGAGATTGAAAGGTCTCAAGGTAAGGCTATGTGTGGTAAAGGAGCATGGCAGGAAGACTGTCAATAAACACTGGGCTGGGAATGTGGCACTCCAGTCCCACTTTTGCCCAAAGCTACTCAGATATTTAGGAATGGGTCACATGATGGCTAATCTTGACTGTTGACTTGCAACCAACCAAAACTCAAACTGTTGGGCATTCCTGTGAGGGATTTTCTTGGTCAGATCACTGAAGCAGGAAGACCCATCGTAAATCCTGGCCACATCCTCTGTTGTTTGTCTACCAAGAATGACAAAAATAAAGGAAACTTTGCTTTTCACGTTTTCTGGTAAGTTCATCTATCTGTTGCTGTCAATTATTTTAGGATCTCAATGTTAACTAAAGAGCATTAGCTCCCCAGGAATCCTCTAGGACTCCAGTGCTATATTGAGACTGATGAGACATGCAGCCTTGTAGACCTACCATATTCTTGGCCTTTTCACCAGCATGCAGTGATTGTTGGATTACCTGGACCACATCTTTTCAGCCAGTATAACTATATATATATTCATTCTCTTAGATGCAGTCTTATAGACAACCCTGACTAATACATGCTTGGAATCTCTCATTTAATCCTTAAAACAAACCACACAATTTCTGCAACATATTGATGAGCAGCAAGATACAAAGTTTTGTGTACATCTTCTACGCGACACAGCCTGCGCACAGTGGGAGATGATATATTTATTTAACTGTGGAGTTAAGCCTGTAGTTACACCCTCAGTTTGTTTCAGGACCATGTGACTACATGACTCCACTGTTGTCATGGCCAGTATGTTTCAGACTTTGAGACCATATTGCCACTGTAGCTACACTAGGTAGCCTTGGCTAACAAAGAAATGAGTGCATATTCATATCAAGAATATTTACTGTGCTCAGCCTCATGTCTTTACTTTCTACCTTGACCCTTTCTGCTATTTAAAATTGTCTTTAGCTAGCTGTGTGAGCCCATGGCTTTACATCATCTATGGTCCATGTGCATGCATGCGCTTTAGAATGCATGTATCTTTCAATCATGAAGTTTAAACTGGGTAAGTTCATTCTTAGGGAAATGGCAGGTGAGTCTCTCCAGGTGGGAGGGCATGACATTTCTGCTGAGTGCCACCTCAGCCACCCTTGCCTCCTCCACAGAGGAGTATTTTAATAGAAGGTTAATGGAGGGCACACAGAACTGAAAGAAAGTCCTATCATCGTTATTCCATGTTTTACTGTAATAGAGGTCAGCCCTCCCAGTTTCTTCCTCATATCCATCTTCAAAATGAATTGTTTAGCCTACGAAAACAAAACTAGTTTATTTATGATGCCAGAGAAGCTGTAAATGTGCTCCTGATCTGTGCATTGACTAATTAGATTAATTAAGCCTGCATGCATTTCAGAGCAGGCAGGCAGGTGGCAAATAACTTTCGAGATGATTTATATGATATATTCCATCAAGCTTGCAGTTGATGAATAATATTGCATTCATTCCATTAAGATATCGAAGTGGAGGAAGGAAACAGTGAATTCTTGGCTTTGTGTTCTTACCATCAGGGCAACTGTCGGGTTACTATAAGAGATATAATTCACGGTGTTTGAAACAACAGGGGGAGCCATATAAGCCAAGACTCAACTTAATCATGGCAATTCCTTACCTTATACAGACATGATTCTTTGCTGTAGATGTTGGAAAGAAAGATGGGACCTGAATCTTAGTAAGACATGGCTGTTTGCTATCAAATGTGATTGGAAATTTCCATGCAATTTCTTTAATAATAAACTTACTTGCAGTGGATAGTTCTTGTAAAGGAGGGCGATATTGGGTGGATACCATTTCTCTTTCTCTGTGGTCCTAAGATGTCAGCATACCTAAAAATTACTAGCAATGCTTATGCAAGTGCATAACCCAGAGCCCTGCTCCCTCCCAGGAGGTCTGAATGAAGCTCATTTCCCTATTTTATTTTTTAAATCACTACCTAAGATGCCAATATTACCCCATACTACTAGAATCTTGTGGTTTGGCCTTTGGTCACATAGGATTCTCAAGTTTGTTAGACATAATAGCCTTGTTTTCTCTCTGAGAGTACTAAGGATTTGCTAAGAAATATAAAAATTCAGATCACTTGTCTTCACTTGATTCTGAATCAAAACCCACAAGGGTAATATAAGGTACTTGGTAGTATAACAAATGATTCTTATGTACACTGAAACTCAACAACCATATTCTTGGGGGAAGAAATACTGAACATGGTTGTCATAGAACATGGAATCATGTGTTCTGTTTCTTCTCTGTAGGTACTATCTTGCTTAGAAAACAAAGATGCATGGGTCAGCCAGCCTATGGTCAACACATCACAGAGGATGAACTTGGGCCTAGATAGATGTTAACACTGGAATGGCCTGACCTCTAGATCACCTTTTGCTTTCTTGCCTTTTCTGGTTCAAGTCTAATCTCTTCCACCCTGTTCAGGGAGCTGCTCCCAGCTTGCCTCTAGGATAGACAACAGGGAGGCAGTGATTCAACAGAAAACTCTAGGAAGTACTCCTGTGGATATAATTTTGTAACATACAGATGCTGTTATAAAGACTGACAGCAGAAATTGATATTTGAAGTGGAACCCAAGGCAAACGTACCTGGCTAACACTTGAGTACAGGAGATGGGTAGGGAAAGTAGAAAAGAGAAATCTTCAGTGAGGAAGCTGGAAGAACCAGGTAAATGAGGAAAGGAGTACCCTGTCCTCTCTAGGGCGCAATAGCTCAAGCCAAGCATCTATCAAAGCTATTTGATAATGTCTGTATTGACGAAGGAACCATAATGAGGAATCTAATTATAAGATGCTATCTTATCATCTCAGACGGCACTAGACAGTAACAAACTGGATGAATAAAAGAACTTTCAAGCCCGGGAGGGAACATCAGGTGACCTAAGCAGCCGATCCTCCTTCATCCTTCTGTCTAAATCCTTCTGCAGTACCTAGGTGCTTAGACCTACTGGAAAGTCTCTATATCTCTTGCATCATTCCATCATTCATTTTTTTTTTCTGCTCATGACTCTGTATTCTTTTCTCCTTCTGTCATGGAAACTCACATCATTCATAATAATTCCTTTATCTACATTTGTTGGCCTCCCTTTAGGGAACTTAGCCAGTAGCAGTGCATCTTGGAACCTGAGGGGAGAACAGGATCCTCCTTGATTGAGGCAGAGACAATTTCAGCTCTGGAATGAATTTTTTTTAAAAAAATCATAAACAATGGTGCACTGTGTTGTGGATGTTGATGATAATTATTATTATCATTATTATTTGGGATTATTTTTGAGACAGAGGTTCGATATGTAACAGCCCTAGCTGTCCTAGAACACTCTATGTAGACCAGGATGGCTTTGAACTTACAAAGATCTGCCTGCCTCTGCCTCCCTAAGAGCTGGGATTAAAGGTATGCACCACCACACCTGGAGTAGAATATTATTTTAAGGGTGTGTTACTTTTGTTTATGTTGCATTTGTTTAACTCTGTGAAGTTGTGTTATTGTGCCTGTCTAAAGCACTTGGTGGTCTAATAAAAACTGAATGGCCAAAAGCAAGGTAGGAGAGAGGATAGGCAGGGCTGGGAGACAGAGAGAATATATAGAAGGAGAAATATGGGAGGGAAGGAGAAGTAGCCAAAAAAAAAAAAAAAAAGGAGAGGAGGACTCCAGGGACCAGCCACCCACCTACACACAAGCTAGAGTAAGAAACAAAAAAGGATATACAGGAATAAAAAAGGAAAAGCCCAGAGGCAAAAGATAGATGAGACAATTAATTAAGAAAAGCTGTCAAGAAACAAGCCAAGCTAAAAACCAGGCATTTATAATTAAGAATAACCCTCGTGTGTGATTTATTTGGGAGATGGATGGAAGTCTGCCCCCTACCCCCCAAAAAAAGGAAAGAGCAAAAACATCTAAGAATAGCACTGGATCTTCTTTCTGAATGAATAAGCTCTATCTTTGCAGTAAAAGTGACATCACTCAACCGTATAAAAATGTATCCTAGAAACAGGGATAGAAAGAACCCATAGTGTAGGGCTTCCTATCAAATGCAGAGTTCTTTAAAATGTGAGAAGCCTACATTCTTGAGAGCAATGGAGCCCAGGAGAAACAAAAATGTGACCACATAAAGACCCCAGCTTTTGAGAGCTAGATCCTGGAGTAACAGGCCAGAAAAGCAGCAGACCATGGCCTACAGAAACAAACACCACAAAGTGGAACTGTTAGGGGAACACAGCCAGCTAGCCTGGTGAAACCATGGTTGCCCTGGGTAATGTCCTTAGGCATGCGCACTAACCGCTTCCTGTTGAGACAGCTTGGAGTCTGCCACTGCTCCTGGTGATTGGTGACACATGATCATCCAGATGCTGGAGACCAATGAGAGAGAGACAACACAGCTAGGGAAGTCTCCAGCTGCTAATGAAAAATCCAGATGGGTTATACAGATTTGTCCCATATCCGCCAAAACTGAGTCTGGGGGTCTACAAAACATGGCTCTCCATTGGCACAAAGAAGCTCTTCAAGTGTTCTCAGGCTATAACCAGTCTCTCACTCTAAGAACACAGGGCTGTAAAACTCACAATCTTTCAACTAGTCACCCCAAAGCCAGTTTTGGATCAGACCTGAAACAGCTCTCCATTGGCATCCTCTTGCCAAGAAGGTTTTGGAATACTTCCTTCCCACGTGGCAAATAAAATTACATCTATTTTTTCTTTTCTGTCTGCCCACTCCATTCTCAGAGGGAAGGCAGACAAGAACCCAGTAGGAGCCATAAGATGGTCTCCACCCACCACCTGGTTCACTAGCACATTTTAAATGCCTACCCCCATGAAGCATTGTCATTGAAACATTCTGTATTCGGCTATAATTTCAGAATTATTCACAGTTAAACTGTTTTCCTTTATAAACAAGTATCTGCTGGAAAATGATTCTTGAGAAAGCCACCTATCTTGTAGCCTTTTCATCATGGAGGATGGCTTGACCTTAGACCTGTCTTGGAAAAAGCCAAACAATCAGACACAAGCTCTTTGTTGTGTAGATCTTGCCTTCTACTTGAAACTCTCTCCCCTGGAGAGAAGAAGGAGGCTTAATAGGTCTCAGGAAGTACATAAAACTTACAAGGCTCATAAGGTAAATAAAACACCATAAGTCTCAATTCTTGAGACATAGAAGAGTTATAAGCTCCTTCCTAAGGTTATAGAATTAGCAGTAATTGCTGGGAAGAGGAGACTGTAAGTCTTGGGAGTCATTACCATGCTGAGGAGGGTTGTTTGGTGATCTGTGCTCCTGCAAATGCTGCCAAGAAACTCACTAGTTCACTAAACTGGGTCTGAGTAGAACCATTCTTGGTCTGTTTGTGCTTGTCTGAGATGAATGGATATTTGTTTGGATCTCCCCCAGAAAAAGACATCTAATACCCAGATAGTTAAAACATAAATAAAATTAAACCAAGAGCTCCATGATTTGATTTTTTTCTAGTTTCTTAATTGATGATCTCAATTAGGCTCCTGTCTCCTTATAACTTTATGATCTGACACTTTATTTAATGTCCTTAAAAATCATAATGGAAGATATGCAGAAGGTAAGTTTAAGAAAAATCAAATGGAGGGTGTCAACTACACCTATATAAAGTGCACTGTCAACCCAAGGCATTCTTTGTTACCAAGACTGAACACTAAATTTAGAGATAAAATTCTTTCAAGCAAGTCCTACCAAAAATGAGATACATGTCATGGCTTTCATTTGGGAGACATAGATCCTGATATTAACACTAAGACCCCCATCCCCAAGCAGAGCCCTCAGGACATGTGTTGACTTACAGAGCAAAACCAAACAGGGGATATTTAAATTGATGCGTCCTTGCCAGTTTTTCCCCCAAAGACCAACTCTGATATCTCTGGTGACAACCTCTTCCTTCTGCATCAATTCTCTGTAACAGATGGAGAAAACAACTTCAAATCAGTAACAGCTCAGCTTACAAGCCAAGACAGAGCTGATCCCTGGTATAGAAGATGGACCATGCATAGAGGTATTTTTATTCTTTCTCTTCATACATTTTTTACTTCTGTGGGATTAGAATATAGGACCACGGAATATCAAAGTAGATAACCAAGGGCATTTCTAAGCACTTAGAGGGCAAAAGATCTTGAAGTGGTGCTGAGAATAGTGCAGGAAATCTTAGTCCTCATCTCTATAATGACCAGAAGCAGGGATGGGTTAATGGGATCATCTGTTTCTGTTTCTCTTGAGGGGTGATTTGAATTCAATTTGAGAAGAAAAATATTTCTGTCTTAGAAAAAAAATCTTATTTATATTTTTATTATTTCAAGCTGAATCTTGAATAGGAGTAAACTAGAGCTCTCCAAATGGAGCCAAGACTAAAGGTCTATGACAAAATGACTCCATATAGTGTGCTGTGGGAGGTACCCATGTATGGATTCCAGTCATTGCATAACCAATTCAACTCTCATGATCAATTTTACACTATCAAATCTTTAACATATACATATATACATGTGTATGTGTGTATATATCTATACATATAAAATTTCAAATCATCTTTTAAGATTTATCTTTTTGTGTGTGTATATATATATGAGTGTGATATGTACTTTGGGGCACACATGTGTATAGGTATGCATGTATGTGTGCACATGTATGTGGAGGCCAGAGGTTGACCTGAAGTGTCTTTCTTAATTGCTATCCACTTCATTTATTGAAACAGAGTCTCTCAATGAAATTGGAGCTTGCCAATTTTAACTACTCTAGCTAGCCAGCTTGGCCTGGAATCTCCTGTGTCTCCTTTCCCAGTATTGGGGTTACAGGCTACCATGCCTGCCTTGCATTTATGTGGGTTCTGGGGATATGAACTCTGACCCTCATGCTTGCATGATGATCGTATTATCCCCTGAGCCATCTCCAAACCCTTTATACTGTCTCTCCTTGTATTAAAAGGGAATGGTGTTAAGACAAAGGAACTACTAATTAAGTGTGGACTTCTGTTAAGTAGAAGGATCACTATTGGTTTATTCCTTATAGAAAAATGGCATAGTTTTAGTCATTTTTCTACAAATCTTAAAGTGTTGGAACTTTGTCTTTGTTTTGTTTTTTGTTTGTTGGAACAGAGTCTTTTGAAAATTGAACTTGTCTAGTATACTTGAGTGACATATACATTGGTTCTTTGGTGTGTCTTTGCTCTGGGTATATTTACCTTCACATGTTTGAAGACACAGAGAGATAGTATGGTGTGGGGCCCCCTGCAGGGACTCACTTTGGTGAGAAGCATTGCCAGGAGACTGCACATAACTTATGATGATCTTCTTGTTTATTTTTAAAGCAACTGATTTACTCATAAAGGAATCAAAAATTCCATTGCTTCTCTGTCCTATGAGCACATTAGTTCTTTGAGTATAAGCAATGACATTTATTCCTTTTAGTAGTACAGAAGAGCCTGTACCAAGTAGGTCCTTAGTAAACAGATGTAATTAGAATGAACCTTATAAATCCACTGGCAAATACAAAGTAGTAATATGTATAGTCTAAGAAAATATAGTCAGATTAATAATCTTGTCAATTAGATATAACAGATGTTTGTGACATCTTTTGAAATCAACTGCCATTAAAATTATAAAAGCAATTAGTAGATTTCTCCTGTTGGGAGAGCTTCTCCACCCAGGAAAAAAATATTAAAAGGTTTTTCAGTTCAACAAGCAAAAACCATATTTTGAAAGATTAATTTCCATCTTTTTGACATCCTTGTCACTCAAAGATAGAAAACTTGATTTAGAGGTTTCAAACTCTGTCACTTAGAACAAGTTTCAAGCTGTGGCTGTCTATGTGAAATTTCAGCAATAGTGTTTTCCTGGCCAAGTCATCACAGCCTTCAAGATAGAATTTGCAGCTAGACTCTGGCAGGTTCTAAATGGAGCAGATTGAATATTGATGCAATGTCAAAAGAGTTTCATAATTAAAGGTGCATCTTCAGAGCATCTCCTTTCATCCATTCATTTATTTGGGAAATGTTTATTGAGCACCACCTATTTGCCAGACACTGCTTTAGCAAAGCTTTTCTGCTTCTTGAATGAGAAGTTGACTGAATGAATTAGCAAATGTATGAATGGATTAGTAGGTAGATGGGTGCATGGAAGAAAGGAAGGATGGATGGATGGATGGATGGATGGACAGGTGGGTGGATGGATGGATGGATGGATGAATAGATAGACAGGTGGGTGGATGGATGGATGGATGGATGGATGAATGGATGGACAGGTGGGTGGATGGATGGATGGTAGATGGATGAATGAAAACAACCAATAAACACCCGGATGGATGAATCAATGAGCAAATGAATCAACAAAGGACTGAGCAAAGAGATGCCTTCACAGTCCAAACATGGTGGTGAAAGAGAAGGTGACATTCTGAACACTCCTGATTAAAAAAGACTTCCAGGAAGTGATAATCCTGTGGATCTTTCTGTTGAGGATGTGGCCTCTAACAACACCCTTCTCCTACAAATCTACCATATGGGTACTGATCTTGCACTCCCCCATACACACCCTTTCCATGTTTCTGTACAGAGAGGGTTCGATCTAGGTATCTTCACTGAGTCCTTGTCTTTCTCTTATTTTTTGTCTCTTCCTGTAACCAAGAAAAGGCTTGCTTCTCTTTTCTACCCACCAAGGTGTGCTCCAGTTTTACTACAATTTCTTAGTGATGTGCGACTTAGTATATCTTGCTATCATGGCCTGGTCTATGACAGTTCATAGTTGTTGAATCTGCTTGCTTAGTTAAACTTACTATAATGAAGAATTTAAAATATCAAAACAATAAGAAAAACAGTATATTCAGTGTTTATATACCTATCAAATCTGTCAACCCAACACTAATCCTATGCCATCTGTCCAATCATCCTCTGACGCTGGGCTGACCCTATCCCAATCATCCTCTCATCCTCTGGCCCTGAAATCACCCTGCTCCAGCCATCTCTTCAGGCTCTAACCAAGGCAGAACTTACTCCATCTATCTTCCCAGTCTCCTACTCAAAGCTGATCTGGCCTGTCCAGCTCTTATCTTTTCATCTAGCATCGACTCTAGCCCATCCTACCCCTCAGCCTTAAATAGAGATTGGAGCCTGCCCTGTCTAGCCCCTCAGCTTCTGTTCCACACTTAATATTATTTTTGAGGTGATTCACTAAGCACCATTTGTCTTCTGTTTAACCCTCTTAGTGACAATATTTTAAAATAAAATTCCAAATTACTCCAAGTATAAAAATAATACTGTTCATTTATAACAGGATCACTGGGAGGAGCAAGATTAATGAAGTCACCCAGACACAAGAGGGAAATGAGCAAAGGTATTCTTAATGCTGGCAAAACTTGACACCAGAAATTGCAAATTGTTTTCTTCCTACTTCTTGTCTCCAAGTCTATGTCTTTACTGGCCTCAAACACATGGCTGTAGCACTATCTCTGCCCTTATTTCCTATTAAGTTTATGATTTTGGAGGAAAGAGATACTCACCCCATCCCTGCTCCTAATTGCTGTGCTCTTAAAAATCCTGGGAATACTGTGATTGGCCTAGTACCTAGCATGGACCTATCATTGAAGTCAGAGGGCTGGACCACTTCTGATTGATGCTTCAGTGGCCATGCCTAGTTCTCCTCTACTGGGATTAACTGTAAGGAGACACAATTATGGGAAGTGAGGAGAGTTACTATTTATTGACATTCTCCTTCAACACCAGAAATGTGATTTGTGTAAGTGAGAACAACTAAACAATTAGTGTGATTACTTGCCCTGTAAATAAAAGAAATTCAGAGAAATTGTCCAACCTTCTGGTTGGCAATCTCTTTTTGAGACCCTCTGCCTGCATTCTTATGCCTGAATCAAATGTTCTGAAGCACAGAACAGGCAGACAGTGAGTAAAGAAAACATTCTGAGACACAGACTATAAGTGGTTTTGATGGTTGTGAAACTTAGATGCATATAGCAATATGAAACTCTATCCTTAACTCCCCTGTATCTCAGTTTTCTGATCATAATAACTACCTTGCTGAGCTGGTTGCAAGAGTTACGGAGAGGAACATATGTAACGTGATGCATTTCACACAGTGCCCAACTTAGAGCAAGAAACAAGGAAATGGTTGTGATTGTTATTATTAGTTACAATACACTGCTCCTGGTGAGCACCAAGAGATAATCTATTGAAAGTAAAAATAAATCCAGGGTCACCAACTGGGATAAAAGGCCACGATTATGAAGTGAAAACACTTTGCCTTTATTGTTTGCTTAAAAGCGAGAGCCAAAGAACCATAGGCACATATTACCTTCCAAATCAATTGAGCATACTTTGCCCTAGTGTGGGAATTCAAGAAAACTTGACTGAGCAATGGAAGGAAGTTATGAAAAAGAGAAGATATGAAGAAGAAAAAAAAACTGACCTAAAAAGTAAAATGTTTGACTGGTTTCATCCAATTAGAGTAGATATTTCATCTCTGGTTGCAATTTGAAAGAGAAGCCAATAAAATTGCTCTAAAGAGGAAAATTGTTGCAATGAATGTTTCTGGCCTTCTAAATCTACCTGACACTCAGTATCTGCATTTGATAAAGAACGAGCAACTATTTCTGTTTGCCCAGCTGGAAAGGATTGGCAGTAAAAGGAGAAAGAATTCTGGAGAAATACCACCCTGGGAATACACACTTTGGACTCTGATAAAGTTGTCTGTCTCAATTTGCAACTTTCCAGCCATGTTGCTTGTTATAAAAAATGTGGTTCACGAGGTGAGAACATGTGCCTGTGTGCTTCTGTGTGTGTGTGTGTGTGTGTGTGTGTGTGTGTATTCATTGGGATGGGGTGCAGATAAATGCTACAAGACAATCTAAGTCACTGAGATTAGAAATTTCATATAGCCCAACTCTGAAGTTTCTGAAATTAGGAAATTCTAGTTAAAGGAAGATACAAATAGATCTGTAAGCCCCCTTTTCTACCTGAAAATTTCCATGTCATCCCCTGCTTCAATTAATAAAATCTAGTGGTCCATTTTCAAACAGTTGAAGATTCACAGGATGCTTTTCCATATTCTTCATACTTTCTTTTTTTTCTTTTTTATTGTTATTATAATAATTATATTAACAAAGAAGTCACACTTTCTATCCTTGTAGATCCTTATTCAAGGACCCTTCCCCCTCCCGCCACATCAGGTCATTCTTTCTTCTCCACAACTCCCTATCCCCTTCCTGGGTAGTCCCATGGTCCCACTGACCCAATATTGCTTAGTTCAGCCTCCACTCCTGGCTGATCCAGTTTTCTCCCCCCTCCCTCAAGAGTGAGTCAGGTGTTCCTCTAGGGGGAGTGGGATCCAAGGAGTCAGTCCAGGATGTTTCTGATCCCAAGCTGTTCAGTGGTTGTGGTTTGCAGCTTGGGCATGCTTGGCTTTTTTCTTGTTTGTTTGTTTGTTTGTTTAGAGTCCACTAATGAGTGAGTACATCCCCTGCTTATCTTTCTGAGTTTGTGATACCTCACTCAAGAGGATATTCTCCAAGTGCATCCATTTGTCTGCAAATTTTAGGATATCATTTTTTCTTACTGCTGAGTAGTGCTCCATTGTGTAGATGTACCACATTTTGTTAATCCATTCTTCAGTTGAGGGACAACTAGGTTGTTTCTAGTTTCTTGCTATTACAAATAATGCTGCTATGAACATAGTTGAGCTAATGCCTTTGAAGTGTGACTGTGCACATTCTTCATACTTTCAAAGAGACCTATGTGAGGCTGGAGAGGTGGATAAGTAGTTAAAAGCACTGTTCTCTTCCAAAAAAATCTGAGTTCAGTTCCCAGCACAAACATGGGCATCTCACACCAACTGTAACACCAGGTTCAAGGAATCAAATATCCTTTGTTGATATCTGCATAGATAGGACACATACTAACACACATAGCCATACTCGCGTACATAGCAATTTGTGGTGGCCATAGTCCATCTGTGGGCATTAGCTGTGACCTAGTGTGCCTTCTTTATCTGTAGCTGAGCCTAACCTGGCTGGCTTGAGGTGCTTTAGATTTTATTTTTTATGTTCCATATATTTTAGAGAAAAGAGACACAGAGAACAGTTATTTTCATTACTTAATATATATACATAGGAATAAATCATCTACAACTGTTGTTAAATTTGAAGCTCTGTTTATCAAGTCACTCCCTTTAAGATATTCTCAATGTTGTATCTTTTTAAAGATATTTCAACACAAATGTGTCTTTAAAAATAAATAATAATAATTAAAGAAATAAAATACAATGTTTTTTAAAAGGTCTAACTAAACCCATGCAACCAGGATGCTGGGGGATGGGATAACAGGGTTTCATAAACTTAAGAAATGGGAACTAAAAGAAAAAAAGTGAGAAAACTGGCTTGGAGACGCAGGCTAAAAGTAGGAACTGAATTAGTAGCTCTCTTAGTTAGGGTTTCTATTGCTGGGAAGAGACATCATGACCATGGCAACTTTTATAAAGGAAAACATTCATTGGAGTGGCTTACAGTTCAGAGGTTTAGTCTGTTATCATCATGGCAAAACATGATGACATGCAGGCAGACATTGTGCTGGAGAAGGAGATACATCTTAATCTGCAGGCAACAGGAAATAAACTGAACTAGGCATAGCTTAATCATAGGAGACCTCAAAACCCACCCCCACAGTGACACACTTCCTCTAAAAAGGTCACACCTACTTCAATAAGATCATACCTCCTGACAGTGCCACTTCCAATGAGCTTATCAGGCTCAATTATATTCACACTACCACACAAGTTTAGAGGTTTATTCATTATCATATGGTAGAGAGCATGGCAGTACATTGGCAGACATGGTGCTAGAGAAGGAGTCCAGAGTTCTTCATGTGGATCAGCAGGCATCAGGAAGAGAGAGAAAGAGAGAGAGAGAGAGAGAGAGAGAGAGAGAGACAGAGACAGAGACAGAGACAGAGAGACTGGGGGCTTGAGCATTTGAAACCTCAAAGCCCACCCCCAGTGACACACTTCCTCCAACAAAGCCATACCTCCTAACAGTGCTTCTCCCTGTGAGCCAGTGGAGGCCATTTTCATTCAAACTACCACAGCATCCAAATAGATTATTATATGTGATCAAATACTTGGGCATTGGGGAAAGAGGGGGAAAGGCCTGCATTAGAGCTATAAGAATGATGGATTAGTGCTCAAATGCATGGCTGCCATTTCATCTTGGTTGGTACCCCACACATAGGTTCAAAATAAATTATTTTCCTCTTTCTACCTAGAGTCTGTTGAATTCTTTATCAAGAAGAGAGTATCTCATGTTCCACACTCTTGGTAACAATAAGTTCTGAAAGTGCACTTGGGTACCTGAAAAACAAATTTAAATATCTGATAGATGTGGTCAAGGATGGCAAAGTGGTATGTGTGTGTGTGTGTGTGTGTGTGTGTGTGTGTGTGTGTGTGTGTAGTTAGATGCTGAATGCCCTTTGGGATGGTTACAGAGCAGTCATTCTCTTATCATTATAGCCAGTTATAGTTTGAAATAAGTATTTTCTATGGCAGAAAAACAAAAATAATTGTATATATTGCAGTGCCTAAGATGGTAACCTACCTCCTTTATTCAGTATCTTGGGCTTTGGCTGAGCTTTGAGAAGAACTAGCAGTGTTTTCTTTACTCCACTGTTCTGGTGAAATCCCCGTTGATGTTTAGAATCAAATAACTGTAGAGAAATAATGTCTATCCAAAACCTGTGATTTCAAAGGGAACCAATTCCTTTAAGAGTCAAGAGGGTTGCCCAATTTAAAACTGGGATGTAGAATTAATGATAGTGTTCTCACAGAACAAAAATAAATATATGGGAAACACTTGAAGTATTTAACATCCTTAAACACTAGAAAATGAAAATTAAAGCTGCTTTGAGATTTCCTCTTACACAAGTCAAAATTGTCAGGATTAATAAAACTAATGGCACCATATGCCAGTGAAGATATGGAGAAAGAGGATGCTTCTCATTCCTAGAGAGAATGAAAACTTGTTCAGCCACTATCAAAATCAGTGTATAAGTTCCTTCAAAAGTTGAAAATAGAGCTACTCAAGATGCAGCTTTACTCCTCTTGGGCATCTACACAAAGGACTCTACATGTTACTGCAGAGACACTTGCTCATCTATGTTCATTTGTTTCTCTATTCATAATAGCCAGTAATTGGAAACAGTCTATCTATCCATCAGCTGATGAATGGATAATAAAAATGTAGTATATTAATAGAATGGAACATTATTCATATGATCAGAAAAATTAAGTTGTGAAATTTGGAAGTAAAAGGGTAGAGGTAGAAACAACCATCCTGAAGGAGATAACCCAGACCCAGATGACAAACTGCATGTTTTCTCTAACTTTTAAGCTGTAGATGTATGTGTTTCATTTAGAATATCCATAGAGGTTAGATAGCTAGTAAGAGATTAGGGAAGAGGAAGAAATTTTCCAATGAAGAGAAATATAATACTATTAAGAGATGGATAGGAAACTAGAATACGAAAGTTAATTGGGGGGGGAGATGACACAACAGAGTAGAAGGGATTGATATAGAGTGATAACTAACATTAAAGGCCTTTTGAAAAGTCATGTGAACACCTACTATTATAGAATCTTCCTAAAATACATATACATATAAAAGAAATTTAAATGAAGTTACCATATAATTGGGGAAATGATGTTCCAACTAGACATTATATGCTTAGCAAATCAAAAACCCAGTGCCTGGAATGTGCTACATATTTCTGAGTCACTCACCAAGGGGGTCCCATAAACTCCACCAAAAATTACAGGCTTACTGTCTGTGTCATTGGTTACTTTCCACAGTCTGATGGTAAGGCCCTCTTGCTGAAGATACCACATAATTATGCCAGAGAAAATGAAGACTTTGACCTGGTGCCCAATAAGAACCTTCACACCTAATGGATACTTTCACAGTACTGGACAGTCCTATGCACACTGCTGGAGGAGAAAAGTAATCATCAGTCACAAACTCTGTGAGCTATACAATAGTGAACTGCTTGTAAGGTATAACCAATGGTGTAATATTGGCATATTTGATATGAACACAACTAAACACTTTTCAAATTAGATGGTCTTCTGCATGAGATGGAACCCATATCCAAACATTGTTAATGAGACCAAAAACCCGAGACTAGACAGGTCATGGACCCTGCGGAGACATTTATTGCTTTTATTTTACTAAATGAAAGTAGCAATAAAATGACTCCTAATAACATATGGATAGGCACATAGATAAGTGCCTCACTCAACCCTCATCAGAAAGTCTCTTTGTTGCCGTAGATGATATTTAACACAGAGACATACAACTGGACAATGTACAGACAATGAGAGATTTGAGAGCACTCAGCCCCTAATTTGATGCCCCTATCAAATCTCCCTGGAGACTCAGGAATCTGTGGAGAAGAGGAGGTAGAAAGATGATAAGTACCAGAGGTGATGGATGACTCCAGAGATAATGTGTCTCCTAGATACCACAGGGCTGATGCACATATTATTCACAGAGACTACGGTAGCATGCATAAGACATGCACAGATTCATACTAGACAAAAGCCCAGCCCTGAGAAGGGGAAGTGAACACAAAATCTAGGCCCTAAATACGAAGCTATTTGCAATTAGTACCTCCTGGGAAAGGTAATTTTCCCAGTGTAGTGTCACTGCGTATATCAACTGCACTTCAGGGCAGGCCCATGCTCAACAGTAGTCCAGCCAAGCCAAAAAAAGTTCCATTTGTGTGTGTGTGTGTGTGTGTGTGTGTGTGTGTGTGTGTATGATTTTTATCTTATTTTTTTAATAAAAAGAATATGATTGGTGAGAAGGGAACTGGGAGAAGTTGGGGGAGGGGAGATGATATAATTAAAATATACTCCTGGGTAGGGAGTGTTTAATTTAAAGGGTTGCAGTGCTCTTATGCAAGAAAAAAAGGTTTCAGGACTAAGCCCCAGTATAGAGGGAAAGTCAGGCATTGGCCTTGAATCTGCTGCTTTTTGCCTAATTTTTTGCCTCTCCTGATGTTTTCAGTTTCTTCTCTCCTATTTCTCTATGCAAGACAGGCTTCCCAATCTCTGTCCTGATGTGGCTGTACCCACACTGGATGGCCAGAGAATACTTCTTGCTCTCAAGTTTCTCATGGTCTTGGCAGTAAGCCACCTATGCTGGCTGAGCCAAGTGCTCTATACCACTCCTACACAGCCAACCCATAGCAACAACGAAGACTGTGACAGCTGCATCTGAAATGCAACCTGATGCTTGGCCCACTGAATGGTCATGTGCTAATTATGACTTAATGACAGTAGGTCTAGCTATGGTGTGTGATACTGTTGTCAATTTTCTTCAATAATGTTGTTACTAACAACCACTTTGAACTCTTCATTATGGAAAATATCAACTATGTATGTAAACAGGAAGGAATTATGCACTGGTGTGCACCCACTGGACAGCTTTCCAATTACTTTTCAAGTTTACAACCACAAAAATATAGTCTCATAGTTAGCAAATCACTCTGATACTTCACAGTTACATTTTCAACTAAAGCCATATTTGCAATGTGGCAGTTTTGGCAGCCCAGACTTTCAAGACCACATCCTGCCTGGCTTAGTAGTGATAGATCATTTCATCATTACTGAGCTGACTGAGTCTAAACTCCTGAAGTGAATCTACTCAACATATTATACGTATTCTCCCTCCCTATAAAATAGAATGTGATTTTAAAAGGTCATAAACATATTCTTTCTTCAGGTTGCTTCATAGAGACCTCCTTTTTGCCCCTGATAGCAATTTGGCTAGAGAACATGTTTATTGCTTCTGATCTCACCCACAAAAAAAAAAAAAAGGTCCATGAGGTAATACGACAGTGCCAGTCTCTCCTAATAATTCATTACACAGCCCATATGTAAGTTTATCTAAACATTTCTTGAAGCTGTTTCTGTTACTATCTTGTACCAGTTCTGGATAAGCCTGGCGGAGGCCATGAGATAACAAGAGAATCCTGAGGTTGTCGTTAGATAATGGAGCCCACATGCATCTGGGGCCTCCACTGGGCACAACATTGGTTTAATAGACTCCAGAGTTAAGCAGCAAAATTAGTAGTCACATCAGCTAAACTTTTTTTCTTTGTTAATAAAGAGCTGATCCGCTAAACCAATAAATCCTCACATAGTTAAAGGTAAGTGCATTTCTTAAAGACTCCAGATGCTATAAGATATTTTATACCTCGAAGTACAATCTAGATTGATGGCATTAAGGTTTGTGAAAGAGCTTTTACAAGCATCATCTCCAATAACCATCATCTGGACATTTGTCTTTATTGAGGTGAAGATGAATATTATATATGTAAGTGGATGTGTGTGTTGTACTGTTGCTTCTTTAAGTTAAATAGTATAATGAAGATGCCTTTGTGTTTCCAAATAAGCTTCCTAGTGTCACAGCAAATCAAGTTGTTAACCCTGCCACAAAGCTAATCTATGTCGTATTTCTTATGTTTCCTCTGTCTAAAGCATTGTCCACTCATCCTTGGTGGGGGAATAATGCGGAGGACCCTCCTAGTTATAAAACTATGACAACTGTCATAGGGTAGGAAAATCTATACTAAGCAAAACAACAGTAACAACCAAACCTTAAAAAGTCCCCCAAGAATTGTATCATAACAACAGGAAATGCAAAAACACATAAAAATGCCAAACAGTTGGATATTCTATATAATCAGATTTAAGCCAAATTGAATTGTGTTAGTTAGAAAAGTCTGTAAAATACTAATTGAGTCTTGTTTTCTAGATAAATTTGCTCTGATACAAATAGCTTCGAATTAAAATTCATTGGTTATAGTCTGTGTTTATGCTTTTACCATGTAATGATACTGTTTCTTAAATAAATATATTAAAATAGCTGTCACCATCAGTACACTTAGTCTTGAACCCTATGAATTCAAATGGGCTATTTTAGCTTCCCTGGCACCAAAGGCAAAGTTGTATATTCCTAAGAGAGGCATTTTCTTTAAAAGCACTGACTTTTTTCTAAGTGACACTTTAAGTTTCTCTACTAGAAGATGCAGGTATTTCCATAGTGGCTGGAGGGACATAGAGTCTGTCTGTCTAGGTACTAACTGGGATGCTATCAGACAGGCAAAAGACTAAACTGGGTAATTGAAGTAGGCTGAGTTTTTAGTTAATCACAGAAGGTACTTGACCCTGAATATACTAACTGTATTTCATGGCTTAGGTTCTTAGGCCCCAGGGAGAGAAACCAGAGGGTTATTTCTCTTTATCATAGTATCATGACTGTATAATTATAAACATTCACCATGCACTGCAAGCCACTGACTCTTTCCTATCATAGGACAGATGCTGCATCCCTGCTTGCCTTGGCTGGGGTACTATACCTCTAAGGCCATCTCTTTATCATGTATACTTCAGATACCCCAGAACAGCCACCTTCTCAGTCTGGGCCACGTGGTTATAATCTACACATGCACAGAATTCAGATTGTAGACAATCCCCGTGGTCTATAAATTATTTGTAAATACATCAGATCTTCAAGGTATTTGTCTCAATTTCCTCCTTGGGTGATCAAAAGGGCATATCCAAAATGTAGGATAGGTCAAAAGTCTGAACTTCTCTCCAATCACAACTATACACAGGCTTCACCCATCTCTTCCTCTAACTCACTACGGACATTTCACTTTAAAAATGGTAATTCATTAGCTTAGAGAGTTATGTTTCCAAAACTATGGGGTAAGGGCTGGGGAAGTAACTTGGAGATAGATTATCTATCTTGGTGAGTGAGACACTAGTTTCTTTGACTAGTCCCATAAAAGTTAATTAATTAATTAATTAATCATTAATGTCAATGAGACCAGGCGACTTAGTTGAATGCTAGTGAGAGACTATGTCTTAAAAAAATTAAAAAAGAAAATAAAAATAAGGTGTTTGGCTTCTAAGAAAGAAAATTCAAAGTTATCCTCTGGTCTTCACATCTATATGCATACATGTACAGAGAGACAAACAGACAGACAGATGAGAGAGAAGAGAGAGGGAGGGAGGGGGTCAGAAATCACAGAACTAATAAAGGAAAACATGAAGAAACTCTCTCAAAGTTCAGATTAGGAGACTATCTGCTTTGGGTATGAGTGATAGCAGGGAAGGTTGATGGCTAGAATCTCCCTAATGGAATATTGTCACACTAATTTCAAGGGACTTTTTCCCGCCATGCACCTTGTCACTGCATCTGAAAGCTGGATTGATACAACTGTGGTGTGGAGACAGGAATCCATCCATAGTCATTGACTAAAACCACTCAGTCTCAGACCCAACCCCAGCTGGACCTCATCTTAACATGACCATGTGATCTCTGTGTACATGGCTCAGAAAGTGCTGTCTTTAACAGTGGGGGGCTTGGATTTTTTTAAGCATATGGATCAGGGCTTTCCTTTTCTATTTGAGTGTTAGTCTACAGACAATAGATTGCATAAAAGAATGACTTCTGTAGTAACTGACATCATATGGTACAAAAGCAAGTGAAGGGTAGCACATATCATCAATCTTGATTGTGTGTGAGTGTGGGGGGGGACCTTCATCTGCCACGGATTATCCAGTCATTGGGAACTGTCAAATTGACTTCTGTGGGGCTGCAAATTCTCTAAGTCTCCCTTTGTTTCTTTATGCATTCACATAAGATTGCAAGGTCAACGTGTCTCTAAAAATGATACTCCAGTTTCTAATTCATCTGTCTTTTACCTCTTTGGTCAAGCACCTCACATTGCTATTGAGCAGATAATAAATGTCCTTGAGGGAGTAATTTTTCTGAGCAGGCAGAGGAAACACACTTCAGCTTCCCTGCTTTAGAACTTTGAACTTAATCTTGGTTGCTGAACCAACAACTGTTTGTAATCTGCTCCCACAAATTCAAATATTTTTCATCTCATATCTTGTCCCAGAACTGTAGAGCACAGGATGTGGGGAATTAATCTTAAAAGGGCTTTCTCCTCCCTCCCTCCCTCCTTCCCTCCCTCCCTCCCTCCCTCCCTCCCTCCCTCCTTCCCTCCCTTCTTGTCTTCCTTCCTTCTCCCCACTTTTCCCTTCATCCTTCTCTTCCTATTCCTTTGATTAAAGCATGCTAATTGGGCAGGCTTGCATTTAGCAATCACAGGATGCACAACTAAATGTCAGAGGCAGCACTGATGGGTTATTTGTGATTTGGGTACCATTTTACCAGAGAGAAAGAAACCAGCCAGTGGCAACATGTGTGTCTTCTCCCATCCCAAGTCTTGTAAAGTAGAACATCTTATCAGAAATATGTGATCAATTTAAGTTTATTTTATGTAAATTACACCCTATTAAGGAGGCTGTGAACAATCTCTCTAAAAACAAGTTTCTGTGGGCTTTTTTGGCACAGCTGTGATCGACAGTACTAAATGCCAGCAGACTTTGAATATTTAAAATATTTAATGATGGGGAGAAAATATAAAATTAATTATCTTCCTGAGAAAAAAAATCTGTCAGACAGCTAATTTATTAAAAACCAGTTTAGAAAATTACTACATAAAACATTTCTAAATAAGAGAAATTGATCTACCTAATAATAGCTACTGGAACTACAACCAGTCACGCTGAATTCAGATTTATGTTGAGCTCCAGTCCAAATAATAGATGACATAAATTATACATATGATATACAGTTGGTTGCCCATGGCAATCTTAGTCAAAAGGAAGGCTCATCAGCCCATATTCACAGGTCCTAAGGTTTTATACCAGGGCTATTTCTGGGAAGTCAGGAAACTTTAATATTTCAACTATGCCTGTAAAGTATATTTATTTTTCTGGAGTGTGCTCTGGTTTCTATGGTTTATTCTGAGACAGGTAATATACCACTGATTTCATCATTCTAAGCTTTAGTATTGGAGGGCTCTTCCTGTTTTCAAAACTGTGTGCATTAAATGAAGAAATTTGTACACCATCATAATACATGTATGAGGTAACCGAAATGGTTAAGCAATGCTGTGTTATTAAAACATCACATTTGTCTGAGACTTTCAACTTCACATAAGGAACTCACTGTTAGAAAAGAATGAAACTGTAAGATTTTATTGCTTTGAGATATTTATGCACATAGCTCCCTAAAATGGAAAGGCACACACTTTATCGCCTTGCTCCCATAACTCAAAACTGTTGAATAGATTTAGTATTTTTAAAATGAATTAAAACCAGACCTGGGCAATTTAAGCTCCAAAGCTAGTGGTTTCCATAAAGTCTCAGAAGAAAATGGTGACGATGGATAAGTCTCCATCAGTGTGAGGTGTGGCCCAGAGAAACCAGGACGTGGAGTACCAGCATAAGACCTGGGGTTAGGAGTGGAGAATGCAAGCCAAGTCACATTACGCAGAGCAGAAGGGGAGCAGTCAGCTTCCCAGATTCCAGAAACATTCTTTAAAATGGAGGTGGTCCATGGCAGAGATCTCTTCTTGGGAACCGAAGATGGAAAATGCTGACTATAAGATGCCATTGTTTCAATCTCCAAGAATTGCCTATTTCTGGGTTTGTAGAGACGGACACTCTAGCCTCTTTTTGTCTTATTTTACCAATGGAAGAGCAGTGTGCCTCTATGGCTGTTAGTTTGTCCACAGCTCCACAGCTGACCTCATGCCCCTTCTTCCTTGTAGCCTTCATGTGGAGTTCCATTCTCAACTTTTCATGAGGACTCCTGGCTCATTTTGACTCCAGGAAGTGAATGTTCCAGAACCTTCATGAAGAATTCCCACATTGTGGCTTAAGACATTCTTTTCATTCTGGCTTTTAAAAAATGCCAAAAAGAAGGCCTGGATTTCCATCTTCTTTAATTCATTTGGGATTTGTTTCATGCCCTCTGCGGGGATACATAAAGATACAGAGTTGAGTGAAATAGTAACAAAACAGCAAGATCTTGAGGGAAAAAGGCCTGTACAGCACAATGACAGTCTTGCAGATACGCTCTGTATCACACTGCTAGTGTGCAGACAATAATCACCTTTTGCGTGATTGAAAACGAAAGGCTTTGCTGTGGAAGCTGCCACCAGCTGAGCAGGACTATTAGCAAGCTGTTGGGCCGTGGGCTGTACCAGGCTAGAATGTCTTTGGGGAACATTTGCCCTTCTAATCCCCTGCTTTTTTCCTGCTTGGCAGTCTTAGCATCTGGATCAAGATCCTACACTCACATCCCATCTAAGATCAGAGTTGTGTACCTTCTTGGTAACACCAAGGACAGCAGCATGATATGGTCCCCATACACATTCACATTTGTCCCAGTTCCTCAGTTACTTCTTATTAACAGCTTTTGCTGCACCCATGATTACAGAATAGCAAAGATATGCCATAGTATGTTGCTTAATTTCAATACTTGTTTTTGTAAATATGAACTTGGATTGTGGACAATCATTTATGTAGAAATGACTTAATAGAAATCCTGCACAATTTTTATTCCCTGTTGAATGTGTGCTGTGTGCATCTGCATAAGAGGGTGTGTGTGCTGGCAGTGTGCATGTTGTAGGGGTCAGAGAGAGTGTAGATTCTGCCATCATCATTTTAGTTCCTTGAGACAAGGTTATCACTCTGCCTGAAGCTTGCCACTAGGGCCAGGCTGGCTGGTCATTGAGTTCCCAGGATCAACGTTTCTCTGACTCCATAACACCTCCTGAGTTCATAGGCGCATACTTCCTTTTACGCCAGTGCTTGGGATTTGAACTCACTTCCCTGTGTTTGCACAATAGGCACTTTTAACCACTAAGCCATCTCCTCAATCGCCTACTCATTCTTTTAATAGCTATATAATATTTCATGGTAGAGACACTTTGAATATGCCATCCATTTCCATCAAAAGCTAGAAACTGGCCTCCTGTTTAATTTTCTTTACTACAATTAAATAATAATGTATTTATATCCTTAGATATTTTTACTTCTCTATTGTTGATTTCCAGGAATGAAATTCTTAGAGTAGAAATACACACACACACACACACACACACACACACACACACACACAGAGAGAGAGAGAGAGAGAGAGAGAGAGAGAGAGAGAGAGAGAGATTTTAATAGCTATTTCCAGGCAGGTTGCTTTCAAAACTGTTTTAATTCACACTACCAATGTGTGAGAAAATATTCTTTCGGTATTCTTGTCAGTAACAGATGTTTATACTTTTCTTTTCAACTTTTAGGAATTGCTTTCTTATTTTGAATCTATTTAAATGTTTAACTATATAAGACATTTGCATGATTCCAGAATCATATTCCTGCGATCAACTATATTCAAGGAATCCTAATTCTTGCCAACATCTCATCCTACATACAGCTTTCTTTTCTCATACCTAATTACTTTTATTGACTTTTCTAAAATATTTTATTTTTAATTGTGTGTGTGTATGGGGGTATGTGTGGGTATGTGTATGTGAGTGAAAGGTACTCTCAAAGACCAGTGGTACTGGACTCCCTTGGAGCTGGAATTACTGTGGTGTGAGTCACCCAACATGGATGCTTGGAACCAAACTTGGGTTCTCTGAAAGAACAAGGCATCTGTCCAGCCCTACATTTTTCTTTTAACCCTTTGTCTTTTACAAAATCTACCCTTTCATATTTTTTCTATCCCCTTTTAACTTAAGATATATCTTGTTTCTCATCTATGTGAACATGGATGACAACCTTCCTTGTTGTTCCCATGGATACCAAGCATTGTGCTATATGAAGGCATCCTATGCTACCCAACAAGTTTTCAATTAATGAACATCAAGGTCAATTTTAGTCTTCCACTATTCTAGAAAAGGTTACTGTGAATAATCTTTCATTTAAATCATCTTATTATTTTCCACCATATTTTAGGCTACATTCCTAGAAATTAGACTGCTATTATACATATATATACAGAATATATAATTGTCTAGATATATTAGTACCCTCCATTGCAGTTATGAAACATTTATTTCCAAAATTTTCACTTCATAAGTCATAAGTTTTTGTCAAGCAAACACATGAAAAATGGTAGTTTCATTTACTTTCTGTTTCTTTGTTAGTGATATTGTGAATTTTCTCATATGTTTACTCTTGATCTTAGTCAAAAGTCCAAGAAGTGATACATTTTCTCATGTGTTTAAATGTCATTTATTAACAGCCTTGGGTTTAGGGGTTGTTGTTTTGTTTGTTTGTTTTTAAAGAATTATTATTTTTTATGATTCAACAAAATATTTTTTATTATTCATTCATTTTTATAGCATCAAGTCTTTTTTATCCATGTATCCCCTTGTTCCAACTCCCTTCCCTTTCCTGACCCTTCCTAGTCAGCCTTCAGCCTCCTTCCTCCCCATCCCCTATCCCCCATCCCCTCCCCAGAAAGGGCAAGAGGTCCCAAGATGGATTAGTTCAGCAACTACTCTAGGCAAGTCCAATTTCCTCCTCCTAATATCAAGAATTATTTTTTCATGTATTTTGTCTATTTTTTATTGGATAGTTGGTCTTGTTGCCTGTCAATCTTTTTAGCATTATGAAATTTAGTGATCAACCTTTTGTGATTGTAATTTCAAGTAATTTTAAATATTGCCATTTGTGGCTGAGAGTTGCCTGGCATCAAGACAGAACAGCCTATTGCTTCTATCTATACCAGAATTATATTTCAAAATCTGAAGAATTGTTTCTACTAGCTGTGTGATGCTTTTGAACTATCATGAATTTCAGAAGGTTCCATTCAAACCGTAAGTTGAAGGACCATCTGAGCAGCTAGGGTCCTTAACCACAATGCCTTTTTGTCTATGCAATTGGAACCACAAGTTATCTGCTCCAGACATACAGTGATGGGGCAGGTGTTGGATAACAATTGTATACAATTACATTCAGATAGGGATCAAAACAGAAAGTAAAACAGTGGGTTGACATTCTGGCTGGGCAAATGTCTCCTGGTGTCAGGTTTTCTGTGTTTTCAGCTTGACCTGCTGCTCTGTACTTCACCCTCTATGCTCTTGGTTCTGCCCTCTGGTGAATTCTCCCTACTGTATGAAACAGGCCCTGCCATCTCAGATGAGCAATTTTACAGCCTCTTTCCTGTCAGGAGACCTGAACAACTGGTTAATCTCTTGGAATTCTCAGCTCAACCAGTAATGCAAAAACTCACCAAGCTTTTATTCCATCCTTAGTGACTGTTCAGTCCATTAGGTCTTGCATAGACTATTTCACCTGTGCTTTGGCTTCTGCTGAAATGCCTGAGAGACATTGTCCAGAAGTTTATAGGTTTCTCCAACCTGATGGAGACAATCTACGATCCCTAATTTCGTTACTGAGTGCTCCAACCTTCAGATCCTTCAGAACTACAGCAAGAGAATCCCATAAAATACGTCACAGTCCCTATCTTATTTTTTTTACATCATGCTATCAGAAGTATTTTCTTAATCTGCATCATCTGCCATCCAGAAAACTGGAAGAGTTTCAGACCATGCCCTACTGCCTAGCATCACAGACTGAGAAGAGTTCATGACATTCTGAGAAATCTACAGCTGGAGATTCAGTGGGTAAAGCACTTGCTAGGAAAATAGGAGGGCCTGAGTTTGGTCCCTAGAAGCTACATAAAGCTATATATTGCAGTATGTCTGTAACTCTGGCTCTAGGGATCCAGATAAGTGGATTCATCGAACTCATTGGCTAGCCACTGAATCAATAAGCTGTAGGCTCAATGAGAAGCCCTGGTTCAAAGAAAGAAAAGAGGGGTGATTGAGTAAGTTGACCTTGAGCTTCTATTTGTATATAGGCATTCAAACAGCACATGAACACTCTCTCTCTCTCTCTCTCTCTCTCTCTCTCTGACACACACACACACACACACACACACACACACACACACACACTCACACCTATTTCTTAGGGAAGAATTTCAAGCTTATTTTTACCAACTTTGGGAAACATCCAAGTCAATGATCTTCAACTAGGAGTAATTTTGCTCTCTGGGAGATATTTAGTAATGCTTAAATGTCTCTGTCATCCTCACACTGGGGAAGAAGCAGTAGATGATACAAATTTCTGGAAGGTGGAGACCATAAATGTGCTAGACATCTGCTAGCCAGGGCAACCCCTATCCCCAAACAGATAATTACCTGCCCATTAATACACTTGGATCTTGGATCTGCAGAAGTGAGGTGTCTTGGGTAGCATGTGCTCTTTAGAAGCTCTGAGATCAGACTAATAGTCAGCAGTCATTACTCTCTGCTTTCCAACCATTCACTAGCCATAATTCCCCAATTAACCCTCGACACATAGGCAGGCATTTTAAGCATATTGTAACCATTTTTCACAACTAGCAGTTTGAGTGAACTGCTGTATTTCAAAATCAAGAATAATGGTAACAATCAGTCCCCATCGGTATATGGAGAACACTGGAGTTTCTCACCTTCACTATACCTTAGCTTAGTGACAGGGATTGGCACTCTGCCCACCATGGTTTCCTGCTACCATTTATTCAGAGCTGTTCATATCTCCTACATCACCATGTTTTGTTTGCTTGTTTGTAACTAATATGGACAATCCAGATTCATAATTAAGGTCTATTTAAAATGTCAAGTGGTCCTTCTGTATATCTTCTGATCAAAGGGGGGATCCAAAGTAAATTTCCTCCTCAGAAGTGAAGGTAGGCTTGTGAACTGGTTCAGTGGGCAAAGGACTCTGCCTGGAACCATTGTAAAGCTCCACATGGTCCCAGTGAGATGGTCTGTAACCCTAATGCTCCCAAAGTGAGATGGAAGGCAGAAAGTGACTCCCCAGAAGCTCCCAGGCCAGTCAGCCTGGCAAACAACAAAACACTCTGTCTGAACCAAAGTGGGACAGCACCCAAGAAGAGACTACTGTCATGTTTAGAGGAACTGTGGGATTGGTAAATGGGATCAAAGGCCCATAGTGGTGATTACAAAGGAGAGTCTCAGTCTTGTTTGCTCTTTTGGTTTTTTGTTTGTTTGTTTGTTTTTTATCCTTTGCTTGGTAAATGCAAATCCATATACCCTGCACATGAATGTTCTCAAATATATATAGAGCAAAGTTTCTGCTATCATACATTTACATCCAATGACTTCCTTTGCCAGTAAGATTTTTTTCAGTAGCTAATAGTGTTCCCTCTCCAAGCATAATGTTTACTATTCTGTTTCCTGCCCTTGTCAAATGAAGCATTATGACAGAAGCAAGGCTTTGATTTTTGTTCTATTTTGCTTTTCCCCTCATACAAAGAGGGAAACCCTAAGTGTCTCTTTCTCAAACTTCAGCTAGAAAAGTTATCCACCGAATGCAGGAGAGTATTGTATTATTGTTGTTCTGGAAAAAAAAATTGACTAAGTTTCTACTGACATGATTATACTTCAGAACAATTTGAAAAGTGGTGGGTTTAGGCCGCTGTCTGAAAAAGTCTCATATCTAAAGACTGAAACTTTAAGGGAAATGGAAGTTTGATCCAGCAGAATCAAATTTTTTTCCAGGCATCTCTTATTCTTATTTGTGTTTTTCTGGTCAGTGTTAAAAGAGCTAGCCCATTGGAAAACTCAGTTATCTGGGAAGGTGCAGCCTCATACTGGAGCCCGCTCACTAATCACATTTCTAATGCTATTCCAAGTTGGTGTTTTGCTTACTGTTTTCTCTGATTTGTTTACACTTCCGTCATCAACTTTGCAGCCACTGATTATTTTTAAGAACTTAGCCTCTTAGGGGAGTAACAATGGAAGGTGGAAATCCTAGAAATGTAAACAAAAGCATGCAAAGAAGGCACATATTAATGAATGCCATTTGTTCAATACACTGCCAGAGATGCAGGTACCACACTGTCTCTTGTAGCAAAGCCATAGATTTTTAACATGTAATCACCTGTGATAACTTTTAAACTCAGGGATGTTGAGAAGAAATTATTTCTTTGTATTGTTTTTTAAAACCATCAAACTGCCTACAGAGTATATGAAAGATGGATGGACTGACAGATACTAACAGATGCCTCGCCAAGGTTCTGTTCAATGCTGTTTTCATGTCACAGCACAGGTAATGATTCCTGTATTCATCTTGCTCAAGGCCCGGCATGTAAGCATTTGCATGAACTTGTTCTTTGGAGCTATAGTTCACTTGAACTTGGTTACTTGCCTTAGTGATGTTCTGATATCCAAAAGATAGCTTCTAGGGCACCCACTACTCCACATCAGCTAGTTGGGCTTCTTAAGTGGGTCAAGGACTTTCTCTAATATTCTTGGACTGTTCACAGAATAGATGCCATGAGAATTAGCATGAAATTCAGCTGCACTTGAAGGGATCTGTCTGAAATTAGGGTTGCTCAGGCTAATGCCTTGAGCACACTGGGGATTCCAAATTCTAACCCTGATTCTGAAAATCACTTACAGGAATTTTACCAATGGCTCCACTTCTTTTAACTCTGTCCTGTCTTCCTTGTGAGTGAGGGAGATCCTGCAGCTTCCCAGAGGTAGATGTAAAAAGTCTAAATGGGGTGGTGACATGGTGTGTTTGGGTAAAGCACCTGCCCTATAAAACGACCAACCTGAGCTCAGCTACTGGAGCCCAGAGTGGAAGAAGAGAAGAGACCCTTGAAAATAGTCCTCTGACTGCCACATGTACAGTGTGACATGTGTGTGCATGTAAACACACTCCTGCACACATACATACCTAAATGCACACACCACATACACACTAATGCACACAAATCATACATATACATAACAATAAATGAAATATCTTCTTAAGTCAAAATAAAATATGGCCTGTATATGTAACAAAGATTTGATTGATGCTTGATATGGCCAGGACATATGTGTGGTGGCACATGTCTATAATCTCAGTACTTTGGATGTGGATACAGAAAGTCCAGCATGAGATATAAAGATCCAGTTTTTTGTTTTTTGTTTTTAAATGCTTACTAGGTTTGAATATGTTTTGTTCCCTATGAAGTGTGTTCAACATTTGATTGCCCTGTGTTGAGGTTGGAAGTTACAGCCATTAAGAGGTAACCAAGTTGTGAGGGGGGTTAATGTCTCTTTCAAGTGGCTGGGTCAGTTCTCATCATGGTGAATGGGTTCTCACTCTCAAAAGACTGGATTAGTCTTCATGGTGGTGACTCATCATAAGGCAAGGCTTCCCCTTACAATGCCTCCTCTCCACTAACACACTTGCCTTTGGCTTCTCCACCATTAGTCAAAGATGCATGATACTCTTGCCAGATACGGCCTCACAATCCTATACTGTTGTAAGAGGTTTTTTGGCCCGTTTGGGCCTGGAGGTTTGGACTTGTCCTGTGTGGCTTTTGTCTATCAAAGAAATGGATTAGACACTTATATTAATTTTATACTGTTGGGATCATGTCTCAAGCACATTACTAGCTAGCTCTTTTATCTTAATTCAACCCATTTCTTGTAATCTACTAATCTACCTGCCATGTGGCCCAGCCCGTGGCTCACCTGTATTTCTTACATGTCTGTTCTTCTCCGGGGTCAGATGGTGACTAACTAACTCCACCCTCCTTCTACCTGTCTGACCTCTGATTCTCCACCCACTTCTATAGTGTTCTACATAGGACAAAACAGTCCTTTATTTAGCATACAGAGAACATTCCACCACACTATACTTCCTAATCTCTGAAACTATAAGCTTAACTAGGCTCCTTCCTTTATAGATTGCCCAATTACATGCAATGTGTTTGGTTATGCACAGAGAATAGACTAAGATGAAGGTCAAGTAGATTGCTTGCAATGACTTTAAATACTAAAAGTCGCAGCTGCATTCATGGCTATTGAAATAAGACTCAGTGCTCAAAGAGACAGTATGTTATCTCTCATCCCTGACCCCTTTCTCACACTGAGTGGGAAGGAGGGCTGTGAGCATCTAATTTATACCTAGTGAAGAGCCAGAGCCAGTGAAAGGTGGCTGGCACTTCATATGGTTGCTAGGAGCTATTGATGCTGGTCACTCCATATGGTGAACAGATAGTGAAGTGTTTTAATTGGCTCTAATTTCAGGGACATTGGGTCAAAAACAGTGGTAGGGGTGGAGTTAGGAGGGGAAGTGCCAAGGAGGTCAAGAGAGAGCAAATGTCAAGATCCCCCTGGGAGATTGACCCATGTAAAGGAGAAATTGGGATGCAGAAGGTGGACTGTTGAGGTATTCTTTTGTGCTTGATATATAGTCCAGTATGCATGGATAATATACACTTTGCACCTAAGAAAGTGTCACTTGAAGGAGTTCACTTTCTGCCTCCTTGGTCTACACACTTGGATCTGAGCTTCAGCACTAATACTTCCCCTTATCTCCAGCACCAGGGCTCTGACCTGTTCTCCACTCAGGTCCAGAGGAAGCCATGCTTGACAGATAGCGACTCCTCACTTCTCAGGGTTCATGGCTCAGAGCTGTGTTTGCCAAACAGATTCTCTCCAAGGCCTTGAACACACCTTTTAATAGCTTTTAATGTTTTTGTATCAACACTAGAGACAGTAAGGGGGGAAAATAAATGTATGTAGAATAAGATGTAATTGACTAACAGAGTGAATAAAGCATAATACACCTAATATTTTCATTGGGAAGGCAAAAGAAACAACCTTTTTATTTAGTAGAAGTTTAAGGGGAGAAATACTTTTCAGTCATATGAACTTATCCTTTGAGCTTTGATTTCTAAATTTGGAATAGAAATAACTATCTCTCTGTCACATATACTAGAACATTTTTAAGGTGAGGAATAGAAAAAAAGAAAAGAGAAAATGACTTCTAGCTCTATTTGTGTGGGTGTTTTTAAAAACAGTCATCACTTTGGTATGAAAGTGTCACTGTATCTGCACCAGATGACAAGTTTCACTTTAATTTCCTTATCTAGTCACATATTTGAATAGTGCTAACAAGTCATTTCTGCTCTGACCTGATAGAGACAAGCACAAAAATTTAAAATTGTAAGAAAAACAAAGAATTGCATTTTTTACATTTTCTCCCCTGACAGGTACCCCACTTCTGGGAACAAGTATGTGCTATATATGTCTCTATTTATACCTGGTGCTCACAGCACACGAGCTAAACTCTTCGGCATTCCAGGATGGGGTGCATGTTATACTAGTCCAATAACAATAGGCTCTCCTTCCTTAGCCACACATTGCCAATCATCAGACCAGCACAAGCCAGGCATATTGGCACACATCTGGGGGAAGGATGGTTAGGAGTTCAAGGTCATCCTCAACTAGTTAGAGAGTTTGAGACCAACCTAGGTTACATGAGACCATGTCAGAAAGGGAGGCTATAGGGAATGTCAGAAAAGAAAGTCAAGTCTAAACTATATATACTCCTAAACCTATTTCTTCATAAAGCCATCACAAGCTGAAAATATGTCAAAAGAGATCAGCTATGCTCTTGTACATTTCCATTAGCATTGGGTTGGGCAAAATCATCAACACAAAGATTATTATAAAAGAGTGAGTTATTACTGACTGTTTTATCTCAACTTCTGTAGTTTTTTTAAAATTAAAGTTTAACATTTTAATAACATTTATTTAGTGTGTAGGTGTGTACATAACAAGATGAATAAGGGTGTCAGAGGATCACCTCTCTTTCTGGAAGGTAGGTCCCCAGCCTCAGCTCTTCAGACTTGCCACTAATCACCCTTATCACATGAGCCATGCCAGCTAGTTTGGTATAATTTACCAAATATCTGTGTCCAAACACTCCTGGCAATGTAGCACACTCAGTGCTGGGTTGACCCTCACCATGACCTTATCCTAGAGCTGTGTGTAGTTTCCAGATGCTGGCCACACATGCAAGGGACCATTATACCATGTAGCTCCAGGTTGGGAGAAGATAGACATTCAAATACAGTTTGTGCTAATTGCATGTTGCTTTGGTGACACCTCAGAATCATATACTGGACCCCATTAAATCAGGGGCCTTCCCCGAAGAGAACCCCAAGCTAAAAGAGAATAGTTAAGGACAGGAAGATGTTTAGGGAGGTTCTGGGAAAGAAGATGGCTCTGTGGGGAGTCAGAGTACTGCCTAAAAGACAGGAGAGATGATGTAAGAGACAAGGCTAGTGAATCCAAACAGATAAGAAGAAATTTAGTTGGTTTCTTACGGAGGGGGTGAGGAAGAGACCCATGGGAACTGGAAGGAGAACAAAGAAGCCTTCAGGAGAGACAGGAAGATTTGGAGAGCTGGCTTTTACTATCTTGAGGACATTTCTAGTGTGGGGCCAATGAGCGCAACTTTGGAAGTTGAGGCAAGGGGAATGAGTGAATGAATGAATGAATGAATGAATGAATGCCACTCATACCTAAACATATTCTTAATGATAAATAGGAGGCCTAAGTTTATCCCTGAACAGATATTTCTTCCCTCTAACTCTATGGTGTTCTGAAAACCCATTGGGGCATCTGAATACAAACAAAAGAGAAGCAAGGAGGCCAGTTCTCATCACAAATTTCCATGATTAAAAATTTTTGCAGACCTTGGCATTTGGAAGAGCTCCCAAGGGGTGGCTTTAACTGAAACCTGCATTATCCGCTGAGGAATCTTCAATGTGGGGTGTCTGGGTTTGTTCCACCAACATCCCATCTCTATAATATTGGAATATTTCTTTCCATTATAACAACTTGGAAACAACTTTAGCATCTGCAGACTCAAACCAAAGGCAATGGCTGTGAGAGATTTTCAGAAGCAGGAGGGAAGAATGAGGGGCATGTTTTCATCCAAACCACAGATGCTCGACCATCTCTTACAACTCACTGGAAAATAAATAAAGCCATATTGCTGTTTAATATTCCGAGGATTACAGGACTGTTATGTGATCCCCATGACCCAGTAGCTGAGGTATGTCATCCATTTAAATGATGCCAGTTTATTACAGAGCATCTTGTAGGTGGGCTGGGGCCATTGGGCCTGGTGCCTTCCACAGCTTGGCCATCTTTCAAGTCACAGCCTGCATTTTTACTGCCCAAAATACTTCATCTTCGGTTTTCATGGTTAAGTCAATTAACATGAAAATATGATGTCTGTTCACTGTTCATTTCTACCCTCCAATTTCTTAATTTAAATTATCTTCTTTAAATGTCTCAGGTTCATTCTCCCCCAGCTCTCTCCATCTCTCTCTCCTTTCCCACTTGGTAATTCTGCAATGAATCAGTTATATCAATGCTCAAAACTGTATTGTGTGTGTGTGTGTGTGTGTGTGTGTAGGTGTGTATGTATATGTGTATGTGCATGAGCATGGGAGCCAGAGGACAACCTTGGGTATCCTTCTTCAGGTGATGCTCACTTTTTTTTTAGAAGCAGGTTTCTCTCTGGCCTGGAACTTGCCAAGTAGGCTAGGTTGGCAAACCAGAATCAGCGGAGGTCCATGCATCTCTGTCTTCCCAATGAACATCACCAATGCTGGCTTAAAATCAAACAACAACAACAAAACCCATAAATTCTAGAGATGAACCTCAGGTCCTTGAAGGTGACAAGCTTTACCAAGTTGAACTGTCTCTTAAGCCCCTGTTTTCATTTTAGGAAATTGTTTTCCTCAGAAATGAATCTCTTCAATTTCTAAAAATTCTTCATATAGCTGATTAATTCTCTGTTGCTCCTTCCACCACACGAATTTGATGCTTGTCTTTTGGAAGGAGTTTCTCTAATACACCTTCATGTCAACTTGTGCAGAGACTCATCATCCTAACCTCTAGTTCGATGCTATTCTCATTTGATGCGTCCTCATACTCTTTTCCATCCACGTATAGATAGTGATGACTCCATAGATCATCTTTATGTCACCTGTCAGAGAAGAATTAACTCACCAGTGCTTTGCGGCTCCTGCCGAGTTTAGATGCTGCCAAAGCAGAGGCTGGCTTCTTGATTTACCAACTTTCTTTCCCTACAGCTCTTCCCTGCAAAACTTCACCCTGGAGGACTTTTATTTTAAAAGGAAATTGAGCAGCTTTGCAAGGGCACTGGCTTTGATGGCTCGGTGGGAACACATTGAAGGAACGTGTTATAGAGTGGGAGACATATATTCCTTTTATGTGCTGCAGATAATGAGGTATACTGATTAGTCTAACTCACTGAGGCAAATCGCTACATAGTTTTAAAAGGTCTACTCTTCAGTGCACAGTAATTAAATTAAAGTTAAAATACTGTAATTATTTAGAACCAGGATGCCACTTTTTTTTTTACTGACTTTGTGAACTTATAGGCTCAAATAAATGCAAAGATAAAATGGCATAGCACAAGTTGGCAATATATTATCTTGTCTATCTTGGATTTAGAATTAAATTACTCTGGAGTTCAGAGGTTAATAAGAAACACAACATCTATTCTCTGTATAACAGTAGCTTTATGTTGGCTGAATTTAAAATATCAATAGAGAAGATTAGTTTGATTATATACACACAGGCATAAAGCTTTAATGTACATAAGTGTATATGTCATCCACATGACAAGACAGTTATTACTGAAATTATTTTAGAGACAGACATGTCATTCACTACCATTTTCTTCCTTTTTACCTTCCTCCGCTCCTTGCTTTCCAAATCTCCATGGTTAATCCCTTTATTGGTTTTTATCAGTCTTTATCTCTAATGCACCTGTTAAGTCTATTTTTTATTTATGCCAACCTCATTACAAATTCACACAGAACCTCCATCAGACCCTCGCTGGACTCTGGCAGTTGGCTCCAGCGTATATTTTGATATTCTTGCCCTTCACCCAATGTTCTTACAGCAAACATGACTATGCTGCTTTGCTGCTTAAAGCATGTCCATGGCTCCCCCATATGTAGCTCTTATTTGAAAATGCCGCAGGATTTTGCCCCTCTGCCTCATCAGGCTCAAATCACTGCCTTCTTAATGCAGTGGTTCTGGGTCTTAAATGTTCAATCATCTGACCTCCCTCAGCACCTTTGCAAAGCTCTTTTCCTGGCAGCCTAGACCATTCTTTCTCCACAACCTTTCCCTAGTGAATGCCTCAAGGAAGTATCCTTTGATCCCACCTATCACATTTAGCTTTCCCTGTCAACCAGACACAGCATAGGGTGACCTGAGAAAGGACTCTCAAATGAGGAGATACCCAGACCTGACTGGCCTGTGGGTAGGGCTTTGGGAAGTTATCTTGATTGTTAATTGACTGTAGGGAAACCCAGTTCACTATAGGCTGTGCTGTTCTGCGAACTGGTGGTCCTGGATTGTATGAAGAAACATCAAACAAGCAAACAAACAACTAGCTACATTTGAGCCTTTAAGAGAGACAGCAAGCTCCAGTCCTCTATGGTTTCTGCTGCAGGTTTCTGCTTGAGTTCTTGCCCCAACTTTGCTCTGTGATGGACTGTAATGTGGAAGCATGAACCAAATAAACCCTTTCCAACCCCTTAAGATGCTTTCTGTCATCATGTTTCACCATAGCCACAGAATATAACTGGAGCACCACCCTAGGAACGATCTCCAGCTACACAGTTTCATTTCATCCAGTTTCTTCCCCCATGGTACTTAACATGGTCCATGCATATGCATTTCTGTCGGTTATTATTTGACGACAATGTTTCTCTCATTTTCCTGCAGACTCCTTGAAGATAGGATGACACCACTAACGCTTCCTTGGGTAATACCTGAATCTTACTACAAGAGGACCCTGTCTTTTCATGCATTCTGCTGTAATCCAGTGCTTAGTAAAATGCTGTGTTTAGCAAACATTTTGGCCAAATGTTTGATTTTTCTCCTTTACTTTAATAGCCTCTCTAATTACCAAATACAAAGGGAAACAAATTTGCTTTAAAGAAGAACAGAAAAAAAAGTGGAAGCAACTTCACAATGTAAAATTGGTTTCCTGTTTTTGTATTTTTATGGTCAGAGGAAGAATGGCATTGAGTTGTGCTGAATGGCATACTCTCCCATGAACAGAGTCACATTTTTTAGAAACTTCTAACAGATAGGAAAATGTGTCAACTTGATTAAAAACCAATAGTCCACAGGGATCTAATAAAGAGACATAGGAAAGTGGACTCTCAAAAAAAAAAAAAAAAAAAAAGGTAAACAAGAAGAAACCAGAATATATAAACTAAGAGAAAAAAGTTGAAAACTCCGAAGTGTCAAACCTTGAAAGACTGCTTGGGTAAAGGAAAGTATACATTAACACATGCCCAGGAATTTAGAAGTTGACCATTTCATAAAAAGGGAGCTCCTAAGCACAGCTGAGTATCAGGTAAGATGGGCTCATCTGGCATCCAGGTTTATCTTGGGTACCATTTCAATCCAGCCTCCAAAGTATCCAAAGACCCTTTAACTGCTACTATTTTCTTAAACTTTGAAGAAAATATATTTAAAATGTAAAACAAAATGTTAAAATCTTTATTCCAATTTTATTATTCATGTCAGTCACATGTTACAGGTGTCAGGTACCACTAGCCCTCACCTCCACAACTCCTAGCTCTTACATGTTTTTCTGTACCTGTCTCTCACACCTCTCTTCTAACAGCTCACACTTATACAACATGTAGAGAAAGTATTGAGGTCTCGAGATATTGTTTATCCATTACCCAAACCCTGAGTCCCCTAGGAGTTGACTAACAATGTTTATAACTGAAGAATATATATTTAAAAATTATGACCATTGTCCATTTTGTCAAAAATATGTGATTTCACATTATAATGAAGAAAATAAAACCCTGATTTGAGTTTCAGAATGTATGAAGTAGATTTCATGTGGTGTCATATTTAAAAATGTTTTTTTCCTCCTCCAGGGACCTTAGAATAATGGGCAAGTGATGTCTGTGGTGATGCCTGGGAGCTATACACTGTTTGGATGGGACACGTTCAAGTGGGACACAATACAATAAACACTTTGAGAGTTTTTGGACAGTAGGAGACATTAGGCATCAAGACGCAGAGTCAGAGCAAGTATTAGCTCACTATATTTGAGCTAAACCTAGCATGATGTTTCTAAGAGGAAGACATCTGAGCCATGTGTCTCTAATAGAACCCAGGAAAACTGTCTAGAGATAATGAATCCAACATTGAGAGTCGAAAATATTTATTGGCATCAAGGTGCACAAATGAGCCAAGGACCACATCTGTTCAGATATGGGTGACTGTTTTTTGATGAAGTGTTTGCTAATGCCTACTGTCACAGTGGGAACTATCCCCTGAAGTGGGGCTTTTCAGGTAATGTGGAAGTCAAAGCAGGCTGTGCTAGATACTGTGCCTTCTGCTTCAGAGCCCATTTAGAGTTTTCTCTTTTGCTACCTAATGAGATGTTTGAGACTAATTGCAGATTTCCCACCACTTTTTGAAAGACAAGAGCACTGTTCAAAAAAACAAACTATGGTGAAGATGCCATGCCAGGAAGAAAGAAATAAGATGCCACCTGGTTCCCAAAACCTGGTCTGAAAACAAATAGAAACCAAAATATCCTTTATTCCATTGCTGTAGGAAGGCTTTTCTAAGCAAATGTTAGGCTATAATAGTTTCAAAACCATGCATCTTACAGGAAAACCTGATTGCTCAAAGACTAGTTGGCTGCCAGCCATCATGGGCTATATTTTAATTGAAATTTCCAATGAAATCCCTTCTAAAACTCATGTAAGGAGTTCTGCAGTCATTGTAAACTTTTACTACCCACTGAAGCCACTACCCTGAGGCCTGCTGGGTCTTTGGATTACTTACAGACTCTTCTATAATTGCATCATATTTGCACATTATAAATATTTGCATATGTGGGTGTTTTCCTTGCCTATATATTTGTGTACCACTTGCATGCCTGATGTCCAAGGAAGTCAAAAGAGGGTGTCATAGTCTTTGGAAGTGGATCCACAGATGGTTTCGAGCCACCATGTGGGTGGTGGGAATCCAGCCTGGGTCCGATGGAAGAATAGCCAGCCCTTCTAACTGCTGAGCCATCTTTCCAGCCTCATCAACATCATGATTTTTTAATACATTTGAAATGAACAGCATGGTAATCCCATTTCTCTTTGAATCTTTGCAGTAAGAGAAATTGATGCTATTTGTTCTAACTTTCTTTTTTTAATTACTTTTCAAGGAGAAATAGATAAAAGATAAAAAGAAAGGGGAATGTTAACACTCAAGGTAAACTTACAGCCAAAGAGGCCACCTCAGCATATATCTATAGTTTGATAGGAAGACTCCATGTGCAGGCTTCCACAATCAATTGTTTTGGTTCTTTAATTGAATGCATATGTCCAAAGATAAAGTGTTTGAGTTCAGAGGGCAGGGGATTCATTAGAAGAAGTTCCTAATAAAAGTGATTCAATCTTTGTATTTAGCTTTTAATATAAAAAATTAATTAACATCTGCATTATGAGACTTGACCTCCCCAGGGAAAGATAATCAATTGTCCCAATCTATGAGGGGCTCTGCAGAGAATGTAATTCCTAATTGTGGTGCTGATCAATCATGTCAGTGGCTCAGGGGGACTGTAAATGATGCACAGAACTGTTGGACTTGGGGCTCCTTAATGCCACTTGTCAACAGCATAGTATAAATATATACTTACAATGGGACTGTTTAATTATAATATTGATTAAATTATTGCAGTTCCTAGCATAATGTGTGAAGACAGCGTACTCTCTGGAAGGAATACAAGACAAATGAAAAACCCATTCATAACTTCACAAATTACAAGAAAACTGTTTCTTATAACCCCACAATATGCATTTTCACTACAAAAGATTCTTGCCTTACTGGGAAAATAAAAGATTTTTTAGTTGAATATTAGAGCATAGAAAGAAAGAGCCTATGGGCTGGAGAAATGGTTGTGTTGGTAAAACTCCGGCTGTGTCAACATTAGGATCTAAGTTTGATTCCCCAATAACCCACATATAAAGCTATGTAAGATGACCTGTACCTGTAATGCCAACTAGGCAAGGGAAACAGGAAAATAATTAGGGCCTACTGGTCTACCTGTTTAGTCTTTCCTGAAGCTTCAGATTCAGCAAAAGATTCAATCTAAAGAAAATTAGGTGGAAAGCAATCAATGCATAAACCAGTATCAATCTCATCACTACACACATACACACACACACACACACATACACACAACCATGTATATATACATAGGTACACACAAAAGAAAGAAGAGCTGAGAAGATAACTTCATGGATAAAGTGTTTGATATGCAACAGTGAGGACCAGAGTGTGGCTCTCTAGAATCAACATAAAAGTCAGGCCAGTCTGGCAACTGCTTGAAACTTTAGCACTTACTAGAAAGAGACAGCAAATCTTTGGAATTCAATAGCCAGTGAGACTAGTTAAAGCTGGCAAGCTGAGTTCAATGAGAGGGGTTCTACTGCAATAAATGAAGTGGGGAGCAATCAATTAAGACACCCTACTTTGTGTCAACACATACCTAGGCACACACATGTCTGCAAACCTGCACACACATGTACACTCCTGCACATACAAAAACACAAAGACATGCAAACCACCAACGTATACACAATTTTTTAGAAAGGTGAGATGCTGTGGGGTCATTTTAAAGCCATCATTTTCTTTTTATTTTATTTATTTTTAGTGTGTGTGTGTGTGTGTGTGTGTGTGTGTGTGTTTCTCTCTGTCTGTGTAGGGGTAGGTACACATGAGTACAGGTGCCAAAGGAAGCCAGAAGAGGGTGTAAGACTCCTTGGCGCTGGAGTTCCAGGTAGCTGTGAACCACTCAGCCTTGGTTCCAGGAACCAGCTTTTGGAAGAACAACAAGTGATTCCAACCTCAGAACCATCACTTTAGTCTCTATTTTCTCTATATGTCAAAGCATTCCTTTACTAATGTGTTCTTAATTACCTTCACTAAAGTCTTGGGGTATAAGCATTACTATTTCAGCCATTTACAGAGGATAATTTGGTGGTTCAGCCATCACCAATACTTAATTCCATTTACATTAGCCTGTACCCATTAATCAGTCACTGCCCATGAAAAGAATCATATATGTGGCATTTTATTTCTAACTTCCTTCATTTCAACAGTGTGATGGTTTGACTGTGAATAACCCCCATAAGTTCATATTCATATGTTTGAATACTTGGCCTCCAGTTGGTATAACTGTTTGGAAGGATTAGGTGATGTTTTGTGTCACTAAGGATGGACCTGGAGGATTCAAGAGCCTGTGTCATTCTTAGTCCCTAGCCCATGGTGTGTGTGTGTGTGTGTGTGTGTGTGTGTGTGTGTCCTATTTGCAGATAACAATGTAAGCTATTAGCTAATACTCCAGCATCATACTTGTCTGTTCTTGTCTTGCTCTCCACCGTGATGACTATGGATTCTAACCCTCTGGAACCATAAGTTCTCATAAATATTTTCTTTTATAAGTTTCCTTTGTCATAGTGTCTCATTACAGCAATGAAAATGCAATTAAGACAAATAGTTTTCAAGACTCTTCAATATTATAGTATTGTCAGTATTTTGTTCCTTTTTATGACTACTCTATTGTATGAATATAATGCAGATATATATTTTCCAGTTGATAAGCATTTGGGTTAATGCCAGTTTTTTAAAAAACTACTATGCATTCTCTTACTGTGAATATGAGCACTGAACATAAGGTTTGGTTTTTACATCTGTTTCCAGTTCTCTTTTGGTAGGATCCCTATGGGTAGAATTGTTGTTCAACATTTGACTTATCACTAAACTGTTCTCCACCAGTGATGATAAAGGTTTCAGTTTTCTCCAGCCTTCCTGTTAGCTATTTTCTGCTTTTAAAATGTTCATCTCTGTAGGATACTAAATGGTGTCTCACTGTGGTTTAAGTTGTGGTTTCCCAGTGAGCAATGATGACAAGCATCATCCTGTGTAATTGTTTGCTATTTGTAGACCTTCTTTGGAAAAATATCAACTCTCCTGCCTGTTTTTTAACTTGTTCTTTTAATTTTTCCTGTTATGCTATCATACATGTTCTTTATAAATATTGGATATTAGACCTTCCTGGGTTTATATTGAAAATATTTTCTCCCCATTCTGGGTCTGAACTTTCTACTTTTCTCATAGTGTTCTTTAATACGTAAGAAATGTTTTCAAAAAATAGTGTGTGTGTGTGTGTGTGTGAGTGTATAATGTAGTATAGCCTATGTTTGTGTGCATTTTGTGTGGTGCATAGGTGTGTACATGTATGTCAATGCCAGATATTGATGTTGGATGTCTTTTCTGTTTCAGTTTATTTTCTGCGACAATGTCTGTTACAGAGTCTGTATTTTGCTGTCTTGTCTCTCCTGCACTGGGGTAACAGAAATGCACTGCTATTCCTGGCTTTTCCATGGTGCTGGGAATCGAATTCATGCCCTCATGCCTGTACTCCAGGCACTTTCCTCAATCTTTGCACAAGAGGTTTTTTGTTTGGTTTGTTTGTTTGTGGGGCCTTTTTGGTTTTTTTTTTTGTTTTTTAGGGAAATTCAACTTACCCATTGATTGTTTTATATTCATACATCACTTTCAGAGATTTTTGCCAAAGCCAACGTCAGAAGAATGTATACTTGTGCATGTTTTGCATTTCTAGTCCTTCAATTACAATGATATTTGGGGTTGTACTGCTCATGAAATGGTTTGTATAAAGCTGAGATCTCTAACTCTGTAGACTCCATGGAACTGTCAAAAGAAAGCCCAGAGCTGTGGACCAATAAGTCATGATTTTCCTCATCCAGAGGTGTCTGATCATCTAGTTAACTATAACACCTAGTGCATCTCTCATGCAGGGCAATAATACCAGGGGCAATTTTTCCAAGATAGATAAAATAACAAACATGAAGATGAGATATAAAATACATGAGATACATTGGTAAGTTACCACTGACAAGATTAGTCAAGAAAATCCCAGGTAGCCTCACATTACTCACCTAACCTGTTCATTTCTTCTTTGCTTCCCCAAGTCATGTATTCACAGTCAAATATCTACTTATTACATACTGGTCAAGTTAATAGTACCATTCGAAGAGACAGACATAGCAGCTTCTCGAAGGGGTTCTCTAGCTGCCTCCCAGCCCCCAGATATCAAAGACAGAACAGAATGGAGAATCTTCAACAATATCTGGTCAAATACCACAGCTACTGCTAATCAGACTCTAATAGCTCCTTGGATTGATGAAATGTAGAGCATGTTACTGAAATATTCACCCTTTTTTCTTTTTAAAAGGAAGTATTAGTATCATATTTTCACACTACAGCTCTTTGTAGGAAAAAGAAATGTTCAAAGTAAGTACTAGAAATATCTCTGTGAGGCAGATTAAACATTATAGACCTTTAATGTAAAAGCATTAAGCACCCTTACCTCATTTGTTCTGCTAATGCTGATCTGCGTCTGTGAAGGCCAGGTCCTGTGTAGGTGGCCACACCATGTTTAAAATACACTGCAGTCACCATCCTCACAGACATTATTGATGAGTAAAGAATGAGGATATAGGAAGGAGCAATTGCCTTACTTTAGAGATGTTCTATAGCACACAAAGGAATGAAGACAAAGCATGGTTGGAGTCTGGGGACTAAGGATGGCTTCCTGGGAAAGATGGCTGACTTGAAATCTCACTGATCACTAGCAGTGAGTCCTGAGAGGAGAAGTGTGTGCACTGGATGTGATTACTGACAGAAGATAGAGTCCATGTGAAGGCTTTAAGGTTAAAAAGAACATGGTGGCCTTGGGGAGTCAGCACAGTTGGTTAAATACTTAAGGTACAAGCAGGAGGACCTGAGTTCAATCCCAGCACCCACACAAAAATCTTAGCATGGAGCATGTTTGTGTGTACTTTTGTTCCCAGAACTAGGGAGACAGAGTCAGAAGACCCCTGAGGCTTGCTGGACATCCTGTGAGCCAAATAAGTGAGCCTCAGGTCCTAGTAGGAGAGAGCCCTTATCTCAAAAGGAACAATAGTGAATGGTTCCTAAAGACAGTATCTGTGGTTGACCTCTAGTCTATACACACATGTACACAGACACACACACACATACACACACACTTACACATATACACTCAAACATACATGCACAGTGTTTTTTTTTTTAAAGAATGTGATCCTCTTTTACAGCTAAAGGTGCTAAGCATTTTACTATATCAGAAAGAAGGTACAAAGGGATTGAGATCTGAGGCCACAAATACGAAAAGACTTTTAAACTGTACTAAGGATCATGGTCCTTATTCTTAGGCTCAGAGGATACTGCTTATTTGCCCTAAGCGGAGAGAAACATGACTTGATTTTAATCATTTTGGTTGCCAAGGTAAATATGCTGCAAGGGATGAGAACGAGACACACTCAGGAAGATAACTGTGGCAGTGTTGAGGTATGATAGGCTTAATATGGTAGTAGAATAAATTAGGATTTGTCTATTCCAGTAGGTTCAGGAGTGCCTCACCCAAATTCATGTCTATCTATACCTGAAGAAAGTGATGCTATTTGAATATACATTAATTTTTATTTGCAAATAGTTAAATGAAAATTCTCTTATACAAGTTTAAGATGCCTTTAAAGCCAATAGCCAGGATCCTTTCAAGGCCATGTAAAGACACAGAGAGGCCATCCATGTCTGTGATAACAGAGACAGGTTTCAGGCTCACATTGTCACAACCCAAGAAATATTTGAGTCACTCCAAGCTTACAGGGACAAGGGCAGACTTCCACCTTTGAGTTTTCAGAAGCAGTGTGTCCACAATGACACTCTTACTTTACATTTCTGATGTGCAAAATTGTAACAAAAAGTAAGCTTCTATTGTTTGAAGCCATTTAGTGTGGAGATTGTTAGAGTATCCCTGGGAGGCGAACATGGAGGAAAGTGAGGTGAACTGAATGGATGGTGTGTGAGAATTACCAACTGTGCGTGACAATCACATGGCCGTGGGGCATAGAGGAGGACACAACTCTAAATTTTCTCAGGTAAGTAACTAGGCATTTGATATCACTTATTAAGTAGGAACTATAAAAGTTAGAAAAATTGTGAAGGGAAGATGTTTATTATTATTGGTATTCAAATACACCTATGGGTGATGTAGAGTACCAGCTTTTCTTCCAGAGGATCTGGGTCTGATTTTGCAGCACCTACATGGTGGCTCACAACCATATGTAACCCCAGTCCTGGGGAATCCTATGCCCAGTGGATAAGCCTTCACGTGTGCACAAAGACATCCATGCAGGCAAATAACCATATACAATAAAATAAAAATTACTTTAAAAATATTTTTGTGTTTCTTAAGACATGTGAGTCTATTCTTTGGGTAGGTAGGTAAATGGGTTTAGAAAATTAGAGCACAGAAATGTAGTCTGGGCATAGAAATGAAAGAGTATTGCACTTCCATAACTGAATCTAAGAGGAAGATGAAATCATTTTGTTCACATGGTTTACAGGAGCAGAGCCAGGGGGGAGCAGATTAGGATTAGAGCTTGTTGCCTCAGCATTTATTATTCATGGAAAAGAATAAACTTGTCTCCACTGTATCATTTTACACAGTGGTTTTTTCGTAGCCCCACTGAAAAGACTTTCAGTGAGAACCAAAAGTTACATTGCAATAGTTTGATGGAACACAATGAGGATTGGAATGTGTCTTTTGATGACACACTGCTCAGCTGTAAGACTACTTGCCTTGCATACACAGAGCCCTGGGTCCGGTCCTCAGCACTACATAAACCTGCCATGGTAGTATACATGGGGATGAGAAGACAGAAGGATCAAAAGTTCAAGATTATCCTCAGCTACACAGGGAGTTCAAGATCAGCCTGGCAATGTGTCTATGAAGACAAGGCAGAATAAAGTCAGGTATAGTTTGTGTCATGAATAACTAGATGCTCAGTGTTTTGTAAATTGAAGGAAAAAATGAGGAAATCCATCCTTACACAAGGAAGGAATATATTCTAAAACAAAAAAAGATAGTAAAATTGGCAGTGTTGAAGTGTTTGGTTTCTTAATGCCATTATTTTTTATGGGCTGGAAAGTATTATTTGCTAATGGGAGACAGAAATTGGTAGGCTTTAAGATTCATGCCAAACCCCTTACTCTGCACAAGATGTTAATAATCATGGAAAATTATAAGCCAATTGTTTTGATACACCCATTATACAGCTAAAGATGTGAAGTCACAGAAAAAGCACCTTGAGTCATACATGCTCCAGGCATCACTTCTGATCATTTAAGTTTGGGAAAACTGAGCACATAGTTAATACCTTTGACCTAGAAACTAACCTGAAGTTGAGTTTATGACTAAGAACTTATGAGCACAAATCTCAGAAGTAGCATGTATTTTTCTTTTGCCAGGCACTTTCATCTAAGAATAGGTATTGACAATATGATGATAAAGATTCGAGGTGTAGATGCAGATCCCAAGCTGTGAGTTTTGGTCTCCGTATAAAAGGATACTGAGGACTGAGTATACTGGTCAGTTGAAAAGAAGATCCCATGCCTTTAGAGTTCAGATGGTAAAATCAGATGTCTATATGAATACTGAATCACTCCAAAGGGATGGTGAGGTCTGGCAACTACAGGTCTAAGAAGGATCAAGTCTTGACCTCACTCACGCTCCATCACTGTTAGTTTCCAGTCCTTCCACGGTCCTGGCCTTTTCTGTTTTAGCTTATTTAGAAGAGTTCCCAGGGAATTTCAATTCCCAATATTCCTGGGGTTAAGGCCTCTGCACTTCTTCTGAGTACTCCTGTCCAGGGAGAAACGGAGGTTTGCTTACATTGTGAGTCACACTATATGCTTAATGTCAGATGTCTCATTCCTGAATTTGTCACTTGGGAGGGGAGGGCTCTAAGTTAAAGAGGAGAGTTGTTGAGATAGCTAAGGTATTTATTTAAAATCTTATGATTTATTTGTTTTGGGGGATTTTTCCTCACTCTGCTTTTATTCAAATTCCTCTATAGCAGGAAGTTTAATGGGGGAAAATATACTTTGAAGATCCTCCCGTGACCAGCTAACACAGCAGGATTAATTTATTTCAAAGCTACCCTATTAGTTACAGCCCTGTGAGAAAAGTGTAGTGGGGTGCCTTTTCCATAATTATAAAGAAATAACTCAGCATCTTCCCTGGATTAAAGAGAAGGGATACCTCCCTCAATGAAGCCCTGATTTTTATGGGACTCTTGACAGCTCTGTGGGAAATCTTAGGACAAGTCAACCTAAATGAAAGGGATTGACAATTGTCTTCTGGAGTGTTGGCCAGGATCCTCCTCTCAGTTCCATCAGCCCATCACTGAGGAGCTTTATCCAAGCATCCCTAGGAACCATGTGGGAGCTAGTGAGCCCTGGGGGTCTGGCAAGCTCCCACCGCCACAAGCAGAGCTGACAGGAACCAGCTGGGAAACAGGATGCACAGATGCTCAAGAGACAAGAGCCTGAAGTTGGTGCAAAGGAGGCTAGCATCACTCATCACTCCCAAGTTAAGATGACAGATCAGTAGGACCCGGAATAGTAAGGATGATTGTGAGCCACATCCCCGCAACCTATGACCAATCGTATATCACCTCACCATATCAATTTTTTGTTTGTACACAAGAAAGTACAGAGATGAGCTTCCAATAATTTCGAATCTCCCGTTCTTCCTTCTCTTGAACAGTTACCCAGGACCCTTGGGGAATTTCCAAGGAGATATTCAAAATTATTTCCACCATAAAATTAGTGTCTATCTTTGAGGTAGGTTCATAGGAAACGTAAATTATTCTTCCAACTTTCACATTTCTAGATCCTTTACAATAAATATGCACATTAACAAAAGAAACTGAAGATTATGTAAACTTTACTTACAGCTAGATTATTTTTATCATTTTTCCCTTCTTACAAAGTGAGAAAGAATTGAAAATCTTTCTAGCAACATCCTCCCCAGGGATTTTGGTCAGTAGACCTGGAATTTCTGCAATGGCTTTTAAAAATGAATTTGTAATTTTTACAGATGGATCTCTAGGTGGATGCTGCAATGTTCCCAACACAGGCAGGCTAGAAGCATGATAAGGCTAACACTGCATCAGCACCAAGATCTTTCAAAAAGACCTTCTAGTGTCATGTAAGATGTTTAGACAACTTTCCATATAAAGAAAAGAAATCCACACATATCAGACACTGTAGTCCATACAGGTCCCCCAACCCCACAAGGAAAAAAAGCACCTGCTGAAATCCTAACCTCTAAGATAATAGTTTTAATAGATGGGCACATAGTTCTCATAAGTCAAATCACTGTTCTTATAAAACAAACAGAGAGAAGTTCATTTGCCCATGAAGTCACAGGAAAAAAAAAAAAAAAAAAACTAAGAATCTTCTCTTAATACTAAATCTCAAGGCAACTCGGTTTTGAACTTCATAGCCTAGCCCTCCAGTGTCCCATTACTGATAAACCATCCAGCATTTATCATTTTGTTAGGACAATTCTAACATTATGTGTCATAGTCAAATCCCATATCTCATTCCACCTCTATTCAAATCATTTGTGTTCACTGGTATGGACCCTACTAAACTCAAGCATTTTAGGAGCCAATGTTTTTTCTCTTGCCACTTTATTCTACTCATTTTTGGGAAAGGAAAGCATTTTACTCTTCACATGAGAAAAATTTGAGAAATCAATAGGAGATTATTTATGAAATTTGTATATTTAAATGCTTAGGACTTATTTTAAAAACACCCATTCAAGATGTATTCAGGAACTGGAGAGATGGGTTAAGGGCACTTATTGCTATAGCAGAGAACCTTGGCTTGGTTCTTAGAGCCCATATGGTAACTCACAATTATCTGTAACCTCAGTTTCAGAGGATCTAATGCTCTCTTCTAGCCTCTGTGGGTACTGCACACAATGTGGTACACTGATGTACTTCTTAAAAATCTTTTTAAAGCCCAAGCATATTCAAACATCATAAATATAAAAGCTTCTGGATGCAATTCACCCCCAGTCTGATTTAGGAGGTACACAGCCTGACCTCAGTCCAACTCAGCCCTCTGAAACAGAGTGTGCAAAAGAGCATCAGGTGTACTCTGGGCTTTGAAATCATTCTACTGAGAAACCTTTAGTAAGATTTAGCAGACTATTGTGGACCAGATATGTCCATCTCTTGTTAGGTAAGTTGGGTGTTATTACTCTCCCCTTGACCATCCACTGCAATCTGGGGACTATGGAATTCAGTATATATATGGGTTTCATTTCACTCTTGCCTAATCTAAATTGGTAACATTGAACTGCAGAGGTAAAACGAACTACTCAAGGTCATATAACTGACTAAAGAATGATTCAAAGGCAATGTTTGTTTCAACTGCAAACCACCAAATCTTTTCTTTTATACTGTTCTAGAGGGGATTGTTTGCTTGGATCCCATAGAATTCTAAAATATAAGCCTTTAGCCTCAGAAAGAGGATGACAGGAGAGGCCACAAAACAAGGAAAGCCAATGAATATAAGAAATTCAGCAAAGCAGCTTTGGTCTGATTGATGACTGCATGTTATACACACACACACACACACACACACACACGCACGCACGCACGCACGCACGCACGCACGCACGCACGCACGCACGCATGCACACATTCAAATGCCACAAGAAGGTCTGAGACTATAGTTCAGCAGAATACTTCCCTGGCATGCATGATACCCTAGGTTCAAACCTTGGTGCTGAATAAATCAGTTAAGAGAAACCCAATGCCACAAATAATCCCTTGTGTGATTTAAATATTTTTGAAGCACCTTAAGTAATTTCTCCTGTGATTACAACACCCTTCAAAAGGACCTCCTGGTGTTGCTTAAAGCACATGGGTTTTCTTCTCAATACAGACATTTGTATAAATCAACTCATTCACACTTATTCTCTTTCTTCTCTGTTTGACTCATTTAACAGAGTCTAAGCCAGGTTTTCAAAATGGCCTTTTTCAGTTTTTCATCTTTTGAGATTTAAATTTGAGATTTATGTCTTTGCACTCCAGGCCTTCTCCGTTCCTAATTTATTTCTCACTTACTTCAAGCTATCAACATATCCCTGCCATCAGGTTTGATTTATATCGCCCAGGAACATAATCCAATCATGAATCTTCTTTGGGAATGCCAACATGGCATTGGAGAGAAGTTGCTTTAATGACATTTTTTTTTTAGGAGAAAACAAAAGGCAGAAGTGGGTGGATTTTACATATGTAATGAAACCAAGTCTCTAAGATGATGATAACACAAAAGACAGAAAAGTTGGCTTCTCCTCAAATCCAACCTGGCAGTAACCCCTTCACACAAATAAGATTCTAAATAACCACAATTTTTTCCCACCTCCAAGCTAGAACTTATGCATACCTCCACTAATTCCAAGTACATCCTTCTTTAGGCAGGCAGTTAAATCTATCTGATGCCTTTGACTGTATTCCCCAGATAACAGAGCAAATGTGCCTATTCTAGGTTCAACCATCTTGCTTAGGGCATCTGAATTCACACACAGCCACTAAGAGTTAACCCTTAGCCCTTGGCAATATGGTTTAAAGAGGGAAAGTTTCTATGTACCTGTAAGGATACTTAATGAGAATCTAATACCTGTAGGCTTTGTCCCAATGAGCAGGTACTGAGGTCACAGGAAATACCCCAAGTTTTCTTTGCAAAGACCAAGTCAACAAACAAAAATTACACTGTGTAAATTTCTCAATCAGGGAGAGCCCCAGCAGAAGAGGTGAGTTAGCCTTTTCTCATCCAGCCAGCCAGAGCAGATAGAATAGCACCTAAATCTGAGTAACAGGACACAAAAAAACACCCCTGCAACCCATCTCAACTTCAGCTGCAGGTAAGCAAGCAGGACCCCTGCCTGCAAACCTGACTATCCACACCACCCACCCTCCAAGGAACCTTTTACCCCATAAGCCTCAATCTATTTCCCCAAATCATCTATTTCCCCAACCTCAATTTTTGTCTGAGACACAGTCTCCGGAGAACCTTAGTAAAAGAGTTGCCCTAGAGATGGAAGAAAGAATCTCTGGTGTAGAAAATTCAATAGTAAAGAAAACACTAAATCCAAAAAATCATAACATAAAACATCCAGGAAATATGGGACACCATGAAAAGACCACCCCTAAAAATAATAGGAATTGAAAGAGAAGATTTAAAGTTTAAAGGCACAGAAAATATATTCAACAAAATCATAGAAGAAAATTTCCCAACCTAAAAAAGGAAATATTTATGAAGATATAAGAAGATTACAGAACAGCAAATAGACTAGATCCCCCAAAAAGTCTGCTTGCCACATAATTAAAACACTAAACATACAGAATAAAGACAGAATTTTAAGAGCTGCAAAGGAAAAAGTCCAAGTAACTTATAAAGCCAGACCATTTAGAATAACATCTGACTTCTCAATGGAGATTATTAAAGCTAAAAGGTCCTGGGCAGTTGTTATAAGGAAACTAAAATGCCCTGGATGACCAGAATACTTTACTTAGCAAAATTCTCAATCACCATAGATGGAGTAAATAAAATATTCCATGACAAAACCAGATTTAAACAATACCTATCCAAAAATCCAGCCCTACAAAAAACATTAGAAAGAAAAGTCAACCTACACCCATGAAGCCTCAAACAATAGATAATCCCACAGAAGCAAACTCCCCAAAAGGGAAACACACACATTACCACTAAAAATAACAGGAATTAATGATCAATAGTCATAATATTCCTTAATATCAATGGACTCAATTCACTTATAAAAAGACACAGGCTAACACAATGGATAAGAAAACAAGATTCATTCTTCTGCTGCATACAAGAAACACCTCACCTTCAAAGACAGACACTATGTCAGAGTAAAGGGTTGGGAAAAGATTTTCTTTTCAAATGGACTCAAGAAACAAGCTGGTGTAGCCATCCTAATATCTAACAAAATAGGCTTCAAACTAAATTCAATCAAAAGAGATCAAGAAGGACATTACTAATTCATCTCAGAAAAAAAAAAAAACCTATTCAGAAGAAATATCAATTCTGACAATTTAGGTCTCCAATATAAGAACACCTACATATGTTAAAAAAATTACTAAAGCTTAAACTTTACATCAAATCCCACACACTAATAGTGGAAAAATTTAAAAAAAAAAACATTTTCACCAATAGATAGATTTTCCAGATAGAAACTGAACAGAGAAATTAGGGAACTAATCGATATTATGACTCAAATAAACTTAAAAGATATTTACAGAACATTCTATTCAAATACCAAAGAATATACCTTCTTCTCAGCACCCCATGGAACGTTATAAAAAAATTGACCACATCCTTGGTCATAAAACAAATATGAATAGATTCAAAAATATGAAAATAACAGTTTATATCCTATCAAATCACTGTGGGCTAAAGTTAGAGTTCAACAATAATACAAAGCATAGAAAGCCTATAAACTCATGTAAACTGAACATCTCTCAATTGAACCACCTCTGGGTCAAGAAAGAAGTAAAGAAAGAAACCAAAGAAATTTTAGATTTTACTGAAAATGAACTCACAACATATCCAAACTTATGGGACACAATGAAAGCAATGAGTACTTGGAGAAAAGTTCATAGCACTAGATGCCTACATTAAAAAACAAAACTGAAAGTAAATATATGTGTAGCAATCTTATTTGCATTATCACCCTTGATAAGTCTTGCTTATGATTTTTATCTTCTTTATAGTTATTGTTAACTTTTCAGCATTTTAAATTCATTTTACTATATTTTTGATAAATACAAAATAAATAAAGAAGAAAAAAAAACAAAAAAAACAAAACTGGAGAATTCTCATACAAGAGACTTAAGAGCACAGCTGAAAGATCTAGAACACATAGAAGCAAACTCACCCAGAAGAAGTAGATGGTGGGAAATAATCAAACTCATGGCTGAAATTAATAAAATTGAAACAAAGAGAACAATAAAAAGAATCAATGATACAAAGAGTTGGTCAACAAGGTAGACAAAACCTTATCCAAACTAACTAAAAGGCAGAGAGAGAATACCCAAGTTAACAAAATCAAAAATGAAAATGTGGACATCACAACAGACATGGAAGAAATCTGGAGAATCATTAGGTCATACTTCAAAAATCTTTACTCCACAAAATGGAAAACCTAAAACAAGTGGACAGTTTTCTGGGCAAGTACAACTTAACAAAACTAAATCAAGAGCAAATAAATGACCGAAATAGACCTATAGCCCCTAAAGAAATAGAAGTAGTTATTAAAAGATGCCTGGGGGGGAAGCCCAGTTCCAGATAGTTTCAATATAAAATTCTACCAGAATTTCAAAGAAGAACTAACACCAATACTCCTCAAATTGTTCCACACAATAGAAACCAAGGAACATTACCAAACTCTTTTTTTATGAGGCTACGCTCACCCTGATACCCAAACCACACAAAGATATGACAAAGAAAGAGAATTATAAACCAATCTCTCTCATAAACATTAATGCAAAAATACTCGATAAAATACTGGCAAACTGAATTCAAGAATATATTTATATATATAGATAGATATAGATAGATAGATAGATAAATAGATAGATAATCATCCACTATAATCAAGTGGACTTCAACCCAGAGATTCAAGAATAGTTCAATACATGTCATTCATCATGTAAACAACCTAAAAGAAAAAAAGCTATATTATCACCTCATTAGAAGCTGAAAAAGCCTTTGACAAAATCCAACACTTCTTCATGATAAAAGTCCTGGAGAGATCAGGAATACAGGGAAAATACCTAAACATAATAAAGGCAATTTACGGCAAGCCAACAGCCAACATCAAACTAAATGGAGAAAAACTCAAAGAAATCCCACTAAAATCAGGAACAAGACAAGACTGTCCTCTCTCCCCTTATTTATTCAATATAGCTCTTGAAGTTTTAGCTAAAGCAATAAAACAACAAAAGGAGATCAAGAACATACAAATTTGAAAGAAGGAAGTCAAACTATCTCTTTTGCAGATGATATGAGCATATATAAAAGTGACCCTCCATATTCTACCAGGGAGCTGATAAACACCTTCAGCTAGATAGCAGAATATTAGATAAACTTAAAGAAAACCCCCCAAACAAACAAACAAACAAAAACCAATAGCCCTTCTATACAAAAACAATAAAAGGGCTGAAAAACAAATCAGGGAAACATCATCCTTTACATTAGCTGCAAAGAACATCAAATATCTTGAGGTAACTCTAACCAAAGAAGTGAAATGTATGACAAGAACTTTAGGTCATTGAAGAAAGAAGTTAAAGAAGATATCAGAAAATGGAAAGATCTCCCATGGTCTTGCATAGGTAGGATGAACATAGAAAAAATGACAAACTTACCAAAAGCAAGCTACAGATTCAGTGCAGTACCTGTCAAGATCCCAACACAATTCTTCACAGACCTCTAATGCACAATACTCAGCTTCATATGAAAAAACAAAAAAACCCAGGATTGCCCAGAAAAATCCCGTTCAATAATGAAACTTCAGGTGGTATCACCATCCCCAACTTTAAGCTATACTAAAGAGCTACAGTAATAATAATAATAATAATAATAAAAACACTTTTATACTGGCATGAAAACAGACTTTTGGATCAATGGAATCAAATCTAAAATCCCAACCTAATCCACACGCCTATAAACACCTAATTTTCAACAAAGAGGCCAAAAATATATGATGGAAAAACCTAGCATCTTTAACAAATGGTGCTGGCATAACTGGATGGTGGTATGTAGAAGAATCCAAATAGATCCATATCTAATACCCTGCACAAAACTCAACTCCAAGTGGATCAAAGACCTCAACATAAACCCAGTTACACTGGACTTAATGGAAAAGAAAGTGGAAAATACCTTTGAATGCAATGGCACAGGCAACTACTTTCTAAATATAACACCCATCAGTAGCACAGACACTAAGAACAACAATTAATAAATGGGACCTCCTGAAACTGCTTCTGTAAGGCAGAGGACACATTCAATAAGCCAAAACAACACCCTAAAAAATGGAAAAAGATCTTCACCAACCCTACATCTGACAGAGGACTGATCTCTAAAATATATAGAGAACTCAAGAAGCTAGAGGCCAAAAATCCAAATAATTCAATTAAAAATTGGAGTTCATAACTAAAAAGAGAATTCTCAACAGAAGAATTACAAATGACTGAAAGATACTTAAAGGTTCCTTAGCCATCAGAAAAATACAAATCAAGACAACTCTGAGATACCACCTGATAACTGTCAGAATGGCTAAGATCAAAAGCACAGATGACAACCTATGCTAGAGGGGATATGGAACAAGGGGAACACTCCTCTATTGCTGGTGGGAATGTAAACTTATACAGCCACTCTGGAATGCAGTATGACTGTTCCTCAGAAAACTGGGTGTTATATGAAGCTTCTTACCCTGTCTAGGTAAGAGGTTTGACCTGCCTGTAGCTGCTTCCCCCCCAAAAAAAATGACTCAGATGCTTATATTAATTTTATCTTTTTTGGCCTATGTCTTAGGCACATTGCTAGCTAACTCTTTCATCATAATTTAACTTATTTCGATTAATCTACCTGGCCACATGACCCATGGCATAGCCTAGCTGGGTCTCTTATATGTTTTTTCTTTGGCAACAGTCTGTCTGACTGTGCACTACTAGTACCTGAACCTCAGTTTCCCCACAGACGTTTTCTATGATACCTGCCACAGGCCAAAACAGGTTCTTTATTTACAGCATATAGATGAACATTCCCACCACAACTGGGAATCAATCTCTCCAGTGATCCAGCAATATCACTATTGGGCATATACCCAAAGATGCACAGTTTTACCCCAAGAGCATCAGCTCAACTATGTTCATAGCAGCATTATTCTTAATAGCCAGAACCTGGAAACAATCTAAATGCCCCTCAACTGAAGAATCAATTTAAAAATTGTGGTACATTTACACAATGGAATACTATTCAGCAGAAAAAAGGAAAGAAAGAAAAAAGACATATTGAAATTTGCAGGTAAATGGACGGATCTGGGGAGTATCATTCTGAGTGAAGAAACACAGACCTAGAAAGATAGACATGGTATGTACTCACCCATAAATAGATTTTAGAAATAAAGAAAAAGATAACCAGGCTACAATCTACAAACCTCGAGCAGCTAGGTAACAGGAGGAACATAAGAGAGATATCCATACATCCCCCCACAAGGGGAAATAGGGAAGACTACCTGAGTGAGTTGGGATCACTTGGGGGAGCGAGCAAGTGGAGGTGGGAAGAGATCATGAGAGAATGGGATGATTGCTTAGGGGGAGCAACAGAGAGGGAGAACAAAGAAATAGATATCGAGGAGCCATCATGGGGTTAGAGAGAAAACAGGTTCTAAGGAAACATCCAAAAACCCACAAGGTGTCCCAGTCTAGGACTCCAAGCAATAGCGGAGAGGGTGCCAGTGCTGAAACAGGGCTTCCCCTGTAATCAAATGAATGACCACCCTAATTGTCATTATAGAACCTTCTTCCAGCAACTGATGGAGGCAGAAGCAGAGATCCACAGCTAAGCACCATGTCAAGCTCCTGATCCAGCTGAAGAGAGGGAAGAGAGAGTATATGAGCAAAGCCATCAGGATCATGAGGAGGAGACCCACAGAGACAGCTGACCTGAGCTATTGGGAGCTCACTGAAATAACCACTGAGGAACATTCATGGAAAGGAACTAAACCCTATGAATGTAGAGGACAATCGAACAGCATGAGCAGTTTGTGGAGCCTCTTGCAGTAGGATCAGAGATATTCCTGGCATATGAACTGGCTTCTTGGAGTCCATTCCCTACAGAGGAACACCTAACTCAGCCTTGATAGTGGGATGAGGGACTCGGACCTACCTCAACTGGATATGCCAGACTGAACTGACTCACCTTGGGATTCCTTGCCCTCCCTGGAGGGAGGATGGGGTGGGAGAAGGAAGTTTGAAGATGGTGAGTAAGAAGGGAAGGGAGAAGTGTAGGGTATGAGAAAAAACTTCAAAAAGTTTCCAAAAATATCAAACAATGAAGTCTTGATTTTACTTAGTTTAATTAATCTTCAATACAGCATTTATAGCACATAAATATGTTAAACAGTACTTCTTATTAAAAAGGTTAAAAAACAAATGACCTTACTGCCAAAGCCGACTTCTGAATTTGATCAAGAATTTAATGGTTATCTGTTCAATATATATGCCACTTTTCTCCTCATTATAATAAGATACCAGGCAACAGTAACTTAGGAGGGGTGGGTTTATTTTGGGTAACAGCTTGAAGGCCTGATAGCAAGAGCATAAAGCAGCTTCTTGCATAGCTTTTGGAACAAGGAAGCAGGGAGAGATGAATGTTGATGCTCGGCTCCCTTTCTCCTTATTGCTTCTGAAAACCCATTATATAGAAAGATTCCACCCATACTCAGGCTGAATATCACCTTCTTATCTTTCTGGAGACACACTGGACACACTGAGAGGTATGTCTTCATAGTGGTTCTGAATCTAGGCAAGTTGGCAGTAAAGATGACCCACAAGGTATTTATTGGGTTTTGAATGCATGCTAGGCATTGTGGTACCACTATGGGATCCAACACAAACACATTGTCCCTACCCTCATGGAGTACTCAATGAAGAGAGTAATTTTAAGTCATGGTTTAGGGACTGGGTGTGTATTCTAACTTTGCTACTTACTAGACAAGCATGTAGATGCCTCTGGTGTTCTGTTTTCCCACTTTGACTGAGAATGACAATAATATCTGTTTCATAATGTCCTATTTACCATGCAGAGCTGCCACCATCAGCAGCATTATCAACATCATCCAGTGGTTATGCCAGATCTTCCTCTTCTCTGGTCTTAAGATCCATGTCTGCAGTTACCCTTCTCAACACTAATCTGCCACAAACCTCTGTAGAAGAGGACTGATGGCTCTGGGTTATACAGAGGGCTATGCTGGGTACTGAGTGCTGGGATCACCAAAAGCAGATGGTGAAATGGACTGTGAGGTGGGAGAAGGTTATGAAAGGAAAAAAACCAAGATGAGGCAGTGAAAGAGCTGAGAGGCAACCAGCTCCCCAATTCTTTGCCAGTCTTCAGGGTACTCTGCTGAGAACATCTCCTACTGGGCAAGTGAACTGGCTTTCTGAGTTTCACAGGATCATTTTCTGGGAGGGATAGGCCCAGATGGCTCTATCTGCTACAGATTAGAGATGATCTCATAAAAAAACAAAACAAAAACCACTTGGAATGAGTCAGAAAATTCACTGTTGTTAGTGAGTTCAAGGCTACAGGAAAGATGGCAACAATGCAAAAGCATCCAGAAGCCAGAGCTGTGATGCTGCGGACTTTGCAAAAGAGAACATTTGCTTTGTAATGAGAACACTAAACAGAAATTAGTTCTCTTTAACTTGGATGCCCCTCAACTGAAGAATGCATTATCAAACTGTGGTACATCTACGCAACAGAGTACTACTCAGCAGTAAGAAAAAATGATATCTTAAAATTTGTAGGCAAATGGAGGATTTGGAGAATATCCTCCAGAGCGAGGTATCACAAACCCAGAAAGATAAGCAGGGGATATATTCACTCATTAGTGGACTTTAAACAAAAAGTAAAGCATGTCCAAGCTGCAAACCACAAACACTGAACAGCTTGGGATCTGAAACGCCTTGGACTGGCACCTTGGAGCCCATTCCTTCCTGAGGAACACAGGACACAGTCTTGACATTAGGATGAGAAAATCGGACCTGCCTAGAGTGGATGTTGAACTAAGCCACCTTGGGACCTTGGGACCTCCTGCCCTTGCTGGGGAGGAGATTAAAGTGATGGGGAGAAGAGAGAGTGACTGGGAGGGGCAGAAGAGGGAAGGGAGCTTGAACAAGGATATACACAGATTAAAAAATATGACTTTATTCATAATAAAAAAATAAAAGAAATAATGGGTGTAAGATGAGTGGGCTACTTGACTGGGATTCATTCTATGCCAGGAGCAAAAGGAAATTATATTGCTAAGTGTTATGTTCCAGTAAGTAAATAAGCAGCATGAATGGGGGCATTTTTGTAAATGGGGAGATCATAAGAGTGGGTATGAATCTGAGAAAACAGATAACTGAGTTTGATGAGGTGCATGATGTTTACATCATGTTTACATGATGTTTATTATCACCAAATAATTAATATATATAAAATTTTTTGATTGCAATTTATTGATGGATTTAGAGAAAGTACATGCATGCCACAGTGCCCGTGTAGAGGTCTGAGGGGGAAGAGGTTCTCTCCTTCTATCATGTAGGATCTGGGGATAAAACTCAGGTTGTCAGTCTTGGCAGTGAGGGCTTTACAGAATTTTAGCAGGTTTCCTTTCATTAAATTGTATCTTTTTAGTTTTAATTGACAGGAGAGAGTCCAAAAGTTTACATTAATGTCAATCAAAGTATGACCTGTACACTATAATGATCTGGAAAGTGCTTGGTGCCAGTCTTAAACAGAAAAGAGTAAATAAATATAGGCACTTAGAAATAAATTATTTTTAGTAATTTGACATAGTCATTGTCTACAGGTCTGTCTTAGTTAGGGTTACTATTGCTGTGATGAAACACTTTGGTCAATATCGAGTTGGGAAAGAAAGGATTGATTTGGTTTACATACCCTAAATCACAGTCATAAAGGAAAGCCAAGGCAAAAACTCAAACCAAGATGAAATGTAGAGGCAGGAGCTGATGTAGAGCCATGGAGGGGTGCTGCTTTCTGGCTTCCTCTCTGTGGTTGCCCAGCCTGCTTTCTTATAGAACCCAGGACCATCAGGCCAGGAATGGCACCATTCACAACAAGTTGGGCCCTTCCCCATCAACCACTGATTAAGACAGTTACCTATAGGCCTGCCTATAGCCAGATCTCACAGGCTTCCTTTCTTCCTTCCTTCCTCTTCAATTAATGTCACCTCCTCTCAATGACTTTAGCTGTGTCAAGTTGACATAAAAGTAGCCAAGGCATGTTCTAATAACAGAACACTTATGCTAGGATCAAAGGCATGTGTCACCAAACAAAACTACATTTTTTAATGTTATTTTCTTGACAATGCATTTAGCTTGTAGTATTTATAGTAGGATATAGTATTATCTAAAAACAACTATAGGTACACACATTTCTTTTTCATGGATCAGTGAACAGGTACTAATAATGAACACTGACTATGACTTATTTTATTTATGCATTTTTAACTTATAAAAAATCTTATTTCTAAAATTCTACTCTAATTTGGGATTATTTCAGATAAGAGTATTTCTCCTTAAAAAACAAAACCATAAACAAAACCAAAGGAAAAAACTTATTTCTACAATTATTTAAACAGAGAATGTTTTACCTGAGCTGTCTCCTAACTCTCTCACTCATGGGCTCCTTTTATTTGTTGTTTCTATGGAGATGTTGCATTGCCTGGGGTACCAGGAAGTGAAGCATCTAAATGGCATCCTCCTTGGTAAAAGCATCAAGGAAGGTCCAATTGTCTGATAACATAGGAACTGTCTCAAAACATGTTATGAAGTACCAAGTCAGAGATGTCAAGATTTTTAATTTTTTTTCCTACCAACTTCCAAGCTTTTCTTTTCTTTTTTAATGATGAGAGATTAACACCAAAATGTGTGGTGTTAAAGACTTGACCTTGATGCCCAGTTATCATGAAGATGTTTTACAGGAGACTAATCTGCCTCCAGGCTCTTCCCCTCAAGCTAAGGAAAATCTCTGCCATCATAAATTTCTGTCTTCTGATTGAATGAGAGCTCATGAAAGGACCTACACATCACAGAGACACTGAATTAAACCTAATACATAGAAAAGATCTATTAAGAATGTAGGGACACATCAATGCATGGAAATTTCTTAAATAATATATTTGTGTTGGCAATACAACAATTAAAATCCTTACATAATTATTTCTTAAGCATAATTATTCTAAAATTATCATTGTTAAAAGGAGAGTTCTTTTATATGATTACAGGCTTAAATAAAATATTCAAAGACTGCCCAATGTAAACAAATTGAGTTTTACCAAATAAGGATATTATTTGTGTCTTTAAAAAGTTTCATCTGTTTAAAGGGGCCCATCAGAATTGTGGATTCTGTTTGATTGCTTGCTTTTCATACTTTGGTTTATTTTGGTTGTGCTGGGAATAAAATCTAGGGTCTTACGCACATTAGGCAAATTCCCAACATTCAGTCACATTTCCATCCTAGGTTGTAATCTTTTGCTGTTTTGCTTTTAGATGTACAATGACTTTAAAATAAGAGTCCTTTATTCATGTGAAAATATAGTTGGAGATAAGGGTGCACAATAATGGGAAGGATTTCAGAATGTAGTCTCTTGTTCCTTTCATATTCCTCCAGCTTCAGTACAGAGCTCTTTTCCTCAAGGTTTCATTTCCTACCACTCCCCACAAGTAGTCTGCTTGAGCTCCAGTTGGAAGGGGATGGTTGACCAGGGAATCAAGAGTCATTTTAGCAGAATCAATTCCTTTCACCAGAAAAGCACTCTTTTGTGGAAGCCATGCTGAGTATATATGTTCTCACACTAAATTGGCAGACTCTCCTGCAACCTTTGAGAGCTGAGTTTCTATCTTTTAAATCTGGGAAGCTAGGGACCATGTACACACACACACACACACACACACACACACACACACACACACACACACACCCATGCACCCCCACACCCACACATACCACATACGGACATATCACACAGATACACTAGTCAGTACTATCATTAAGGAACATTGGGGGATAGGAATATGGCTCAGTGATGGAGCACTTGCCTAGCATATGCAAGGCTCTGGGTTATCCCCAACCCAGAGTGCAGGAGAGAGATAGATAATTAGATAGATAGATGATAGATAGATAGATAGATAGATAGATGATAGATAGATAGATAGATAGAATAGAGATCATATATATTACTATCCTTTTCTATGTAAAGAGAACCAATTTTCTAGAAGTTAGATAATGTTTAGTGTCTAATAGCTAGCAGGTGGGTGTCAGTAAATGAATTCACACTTGTCTGTATTCTCAAAACCACTGATTGTCTACAGAAATATCAATGAGGGACAGTGGTCCCTAAGAACCAACATTTATATATATATAAGCATCTTGTAAAATACTTAGAGAATTTAAACAAGAATCCTCTATAAAGGGTTGCACCTATAAAAGCTCAATGATGTCTACAATGTTTCTTTATTCAGTTTTGTAAGACCTATGCCTTACAAAATTAAGCTGTAAGTTGCCACCAAGTGAATAGCCTGTTTTAGAGCCTGTAAGGCAAGTGTTTGGACCACAGTGAGAAGAACACATTCCTCCAAATCTTCGTGTCCCTATGAAAATTTCATGAAATTACATTTCTTTGAGCCCTTTATGTTTCTTCTCTCTCCTTGCCTCTTTCCCTAACTCTTTCTCCAAATGCATACGCCACCCCTCACCCCCTTCTCCCCATCTCACATACACCCTTTTCTGTGTGCCCTCTGTTATAGGAATTTTCTAGAGTAATTTCTCTTCATAGAGTCCAAGAGAAAATGATGGGATGATACAAAAATGACCCTCAGTCCTAGCAGCAGGAAAGCTTTGTGTTGCTAGGTAACCAGAGGTAGGTGCTAACCATCCCTCACCAAATGAGGGCAGCTCCCAGCAGAATAATGCTTTTTGTGAAAAAACCTGGACCATGATTTCACTTACTACCTCCAACTGGCTCTGTCCAAGTGTATGCTTTTATTCGCCAATAACAAGCTCCAGAAATAATTAAAATTAATTTTAGGAATGTGAACTGTCTCCTGTACGAAAAGTTGGAGGTGTTGTGTAGTGAAATATTTAGCTTCAAGGTTGAATGATTTTTTTTTACTCTTCAGCAGCTGAGGCATTTGTTGAGGGAGGGGAAGAAGAGAGAGAGGGAAAAAACGAGACAGGGAGAAGAGAGGGAGGAAAGAAGAGAGAGAGACAGAGAGAGAAGAGAGTGCAAGAGAGAGATATCAGATACTGTTCTGCATGGGAATGAACTAAAAATATTTAAATTAGATTTGAGTTAAATATATGATAGAGAGACTCTGGTTGGGAGTTTTTACATTTCAGCAGAAACAAACAGATACACAGCAATAAATATGCCATCCCCAGAATGTAACATATTGCTTCATCATTCATAAGGTGTGTCTGAAGAATTGATTTTTCTCACTGTACTTTTGTCACAGACATATGTTGAAGGGAGTTTATTCATATCTAGTTTGAAGGTAATTAAACTTCAAATGTCTGGAATTGTATCATTGAGAGAAAGGGTAAGGAGAAAGGGATAAGGAGAAAGATGTAAGGATGGCAGGATAGTCTACCAACCAATGGAGTCCAGTCATGGGCTGAATATTTACTTATCAGTTTGTGTCAGGCTCTTCCTAGACATTGAAACAAAAGATCTGATCTCAAAGAGCTCATGTTCTAGTTGAAGAGATCACTGATAAACAAGATATGTATACTAAAAATGTACATGATGTAAGTGATGGGGCACTTACCTGCTCAGGGTGCATTTCCAGCTAAGATTGGATGAGTACTTGTGAGTATAGTGAATGGCCTAGTGAGAAGCAATGAAGCAATGCAACCGAGCCATCCAAGTTCAGCAGACCAGCCAGTGAGGCTGGAGTCCTGGCAAGAAGCCGGGAACAATGGCAATTTAGGCAGAAAGCCCAGAGTAGAGACTAAGGAAGACAGGAGAAGATTCTGGAAAGTTCTTTAGCAAAGTCTTACTTTGGCATGTCCTTGAGAGTCTTCGCAGAGTTATTGTTTTCTTCTATATCTCCCAGTGTACTTTGGAGGTGCATCCACACCACACACCTAGACATAAGAATTCGGTTAAGACTAGAAGGGATATGCATGACTGCTAGGCTAGGGCAGTAAAGACAAAGTGTGCTTCCTCTACCTCTCTGTGTCTCATTGCTTGACCTTCACATTGACGTGCCTGACATAAGAACCCTCTCACCCACATCAGACTTCAGCTGAATGACACTTAAAGCTTGGTTATGGGAAGCCTCTGAGATTGTCAGGGTACCTTTGTTGTTTCAGCAGAATTTGACCTGCTTGACTGATATAGACTCAGGGAACAGAAGAGTCAGGACAGGGGATAGATATTATCTCTCTTCTGCTTTACCAAGCTGACTTTAGCTGCTATGGGTAGCCTATAAGATGATGGGAAGGATGGGCAAATGGTGGAGAGAACCCAAAAGGGGGCTGGTCCATGGGGGAAATAGTACCATTTGATTGCCATGGTGACAGTGATGAGACATGGGAAAATTTTGTGTGTAGAATTGTTGCCGAAAAGCTGAAAATTGGTGTGTGTGAGAGTGAGGAGGGAGAAGAGAGAGCGGTGGGATAAGAGAGAGAGGGGGGAAGGCAAAGGTTTTGAACTTGAGAAACAGACCTAGAAGGGTGGAGTTGCTACTGACTTAGATGGGGAAGTATGGAAGCCAGATCCAGCTATATATATAAAATGCATGCACCAATTCTAAACAGTCAGATGTAAACATATGCTTGCAGTTCAGGACAAAGGACTGAACTGGTGGCAAGTTTTCAAGCTAAAAGTATATTGATTGTTTTAATCACAAGACTAGATAATATCCCATGATTCTAAATAGATATAGGATAAAAGGGAAACCTATTAGTTTGGAGCCTAATTAAAAAGAGAATTACTTCTAAGTCAGTCTATGCTGATGGGATAGGTCTAAGATGGAGCAGATCAGTGCTATGGAGAATAGCTATTGCTGCTTTTCAGTGTTCTGAAACAGACAGACAGGATGCAGAGCGGCAGTGGGTTCAGGGCAATGGCCTTGAAACTCTGAAGGAAGAAGAAGGAGAGGAGGAGGAGAAAAACAAAGATGCTTGGTTGCAGCCTGGGTCCGATGGTGCAGGCCTGTAATCCCAGCTACTCAAGAGGTGGGGGCAGAAGGACAGAAGGATTGCAAATTCAAGGCTGTTCTGATGACTTAGTATGACATGATCTCAAAATAAAAATAAAATTTAATTTTAAAAGAATTTGAAATATTGTTTGGTAGTAGATACTTTTGTAGATGCATATAACATTAGGTTCAAACCTCTAGTCTTCATGTAGGCACACACACACACACACACACACACACACACACACACACACACACAGAGAGAGTTAAGTAGGTCTAAGTACCTATTTATTGTGAGAATAACAGTGGCTCCTGAGTGCACCAAGTGGCCATTTCTGTAGGAAAGAAAACATTTATTGAATGGCTCTGTCACTCGCATCATGGGTCTTAGCACCTGGGTGCACACTCTCAGGCATCTTCATGTGCTGAACACACGGCCCTGTCGGGAGATGAACCATCAGACTGGCTCAGTGCTACCCCTAGAGGGGAACAGCTGATCCTGTAGCACTTAAAATATGATTCAATTGCCACTATTTCTTTTCTTTCACTGAGAGATCCATGCTCCATTTAGGTTCAATAACTACAAATAGGCTTATTCACAGTTGGATATTTAGGATGAGCTATATGCTATCCTAAATTTGTGGCAAAGAATTTGTGAGTGACCTCCCATAGAGTGGTTCCATTATCTGGCTCCACCATTTTCTAGAACCTCAGTTTTCTACTGGATCATCTAGATCTCAGCAGAGAGGGAAGAGGGTAACAGGAACATTTCATAGGTTGTTTTAGGTCATTAGACTATTAACAGCATTTGTTGCTTCCTTTCATTTCTGATAACCATAATCCAGCCAATGGTCTAGCCTACTTTCCAGGGAAGCTACAAGAAGAGACTGTCTATACACATACAGATAAAGAGTAATTTTCAGGTAAGCATTGAGTCTGTCTTTGCTAACCTGTCCTATCAACTGTCAGATTCATGCGTCTGACCTCAAATCCATTTGTCTTTTTCAAGGAACTCATGGTTGGGCAAGAGAAACAAACATACAGAACAGCATTCTGGGTAATTAAGAACAGTATGGAGACTAATTCTAACTTGCATGACAGGGCTGAGAGCAGAGTGCTAGGGTAATGTGTATTGGTACTTACAGTGAAAGAAAATAAGGAGAATTGTTCACATAGAAAAGTAAAGAAAGAGAAATGTCAACAAAAAACCTCTAAATTTTATATTATAAACCATCAAAGACGGGCTTCTGAAAGAAGGGGTCTTGAAAAAAGCAGGCAGTTGTGAATCTGGGAAAGCATTAGCTGCTAGATGAAGAAATTCAAGGACCTATGTGTTGATGACTTCCACATCCCTGTAACAAAACACTGGAATAAGCAATGTGAAGGATGAGAAGCTTGTTTTGGCTTCTGGTTCTGGAAGTTTTCAGCCATCAGGGTAAAATAGAAAAAAGGGCTTATAGTAGTGGTGAAGTAACACCAATCTTAGAAAACTAGGAAGCATAACTGCCTGCCCTGTTATGCTAGGGCATAACAGGTCTGCCCTAGCGCCATAACTCTACCAGCAAGCCCAGCTCTTCCATGCTTTATGGTTTACCCAAACAGCACCAGCAGCCTGCAAATGAGAACTCAGAACAGGGGCTTATGAGGACCTCTCCCAGTCAAATTACAAGGCAGAGGGAGATGGAAATGAGTAGCAAGGTGTCTCTCATGCCTTAGAAGGAGCGCCTAAGCAAAGGGAGACTGAGAATTGGAAATGAAGGAACCGGGCACAAGCGGACAGTTAAGAAGGTATTATGACCACACATGTGAAGGTGGAGAAAAGATGCAGATAAGTTTCTATCTTGAAATATAAAATCAATATGCCTTAAAAATTGTCAGGGGGGGGGTAAAGGCAAAGGGAATTTAAAACCCATCACGCTTACTTCTGGGTCCCTAAGCCTTGGCACGGTGCCTAGAATTTAGTGAGTACAGCTTTGTTGTTTCTGCCCAAGGGAAGAGGTTTTAGAAAAATTGAGAAGGTTTTTAGATATAACATAAATTCTTTTCTCAAAAGAGCTCTAATCCTGGAAATTTGTTTAATAAGGATTAAAAATCTTTCATTATAATACATTTTGTTGTCCAGGCGGTAAGGAAATCAGAGCTCTCATACATCTCCCATGGGAGAGTAAATGCTAGCAAGCCCCTCAGAGGGTGATTTGGCAGTATCTATTAGAATTATGAATGTATATGCTTTTGGACCTAATGATTCTGCTTCTGGGAAAATTTCTCTAGGATATATTTGCACATGTTTAAAATGGCCCATGAACATGTTCTTAGAATTCTTGTTTTAAAGCTGAAGACTGAAGGAAGTCAGATGTCCATAAACAGAAAATCCAGTGAATAATTTATGTATGTTCATGAAATGGAATTCTGTGTGGGTGTTAAAATCTAAGAGAATATAAGTAAGTTTCCTATGCATTCATAAAAACCTTCAAGGTGCATAAAGTGGAGGTGGTAAAACATAAATAGTGTACTGAGCATGCTATCTCTGGAATTAAAGAGGAGATAAGAATTTATATTTATTCTTATAGTTATTTTTCTTTTGTGAAAATTATCAAATGATAACAAAAGATCGGAAAATAATATAGATGCATTAACCCCTTCAAAAACACAAGACTAAAAGTAATATCTCCCCAATTGTTTAAAATGTAAAGCACCAATGCACTGCCCTACCCCGTCCTTGTTCCCCGTTCTTGATTCCCAGGCAATGTATTAATTTAAATTTGCACGAAGATACATATAGTATCAGACTCTTCCTTAGATGCCCATTCAGATAGGGAACAGAGGAGATGAATCTTAAGAATTCAGAAAGCTTAAGGGACTAAGCTAAGGTGTGTGTGTGTGTGTGTGTGTGTGTGTGTGTGTGTGTGTGTGTGTGTGTGTGTAAAGAGCCTTCCTTACTGGCATCACAATGGGGCAATGTCTTTAGAGTATTGGGCTCTGTGCCTCAGAGTTGCTTCTTTTTAAGACCCTTTTACTGATCACACAGCCATTAGTTAATCAGGAAGATTGGCAGAGTCTTCTGGAAGAGAAATATTAATAAACTCAAGGTTTGTGGTTCCTTAACTTTTTTTTCTAGGTGTTTCATAAAAACTGGATTATTCTTTAAAAGTAATGTAAATTTGGTCTGGATTCTCTGGCAATACACCAAAAAGGGAAGGCTCCATTTGTAGATTTTTGATAGACAATGTGTATTTGAATGTGATGTTTAACCATTATCTATGGACTCAATATGATTAACTAGTTTATACCAAACTGAGACTCATCAAGTCACAAGAGTTTTCATATTATTCTTCTTATACAGTCTACATCCATAAAGGTCCTCCTGTGATCTAAGAAAACACTGGACAGTAAGTCCTCCTTACCTCCTCATAGCCTATCTATCTCAGCAACCCCAACGATGCTTATTTTCTTAAAACCAAATTCCTCACTTTGCTCACTAACAAAACTTAGTGATTAATAGAGTGAAGTATATTCAAAAAGAGAAGAAAAAAATCAGTTAAAAATGGAGAGGGTTTTTAAACTATTTATTTTGATTTTGTGATTATAATGTAATTGCCTCATTTCTACCTTCCATTTCCTTCCTCCAAACTCTCCCATAAACCCACTTTTCTCTTTTTCAAACTCATGGCCCCTTATTTCATTAATTATTGTTGCATGCAAAAATAAATTTGTTCCTAAACATAAGCTGCTTGGTCGGTATAATGATCATTACTTGTGTGTATGTTTTCAAGGCTGACCATTTGGTACTAGATAACCAATCTGTGTCCTCTGTCCTGGGAAAGTCTATTTTTTCCACCCACTCCCAGCATTCCTTAGGTTCCTGTGGCTCCTTGTGTAGAGTTGAGGCTTCGTGGGCTTTCCTTCATCCACTTTCACACGTCTATTGTGGAGGGTTTTGTTCAGCTCACATTTAGGAAGTCATATTGGTGGAACTTTATGGATGTAGCTTCTGGCATTCCTAGAAGACACAATCTTACAGAAAACTCCCCGATCCTCTGGCTCTTACAATTTTTCTGCCCCCTCTCCTCTATGATCCCTGAGCCTTAGGTGTTGTGGTTGTTTTATAGATGTATCCATTGGGACTGACTCAATTTTGAACTTTTATTGCTTGGGGTTTTCTGCAATGGTCTCTGTCTGTTGTCAAAAGAAGTTTTTGTGATGAGGAATAAGGACTCCACTTAGCTGTAGCTATAAAAATAAATATTTAGTATGCAGTTAGGGATATGCTGATTAAGTAAAATAATAGTTGAGATTCTCTTCCAAGATTCATGACTTTGCTAGCCTTGGCTAACTGGCTAGGTTCCTCTATAAGACATGATTTTTCTCTTGCTGAGCAAGTTTTAAGTTCTGCTAGAGAACCATTGGATACCACCAAGGTATGAGTGCCACTATAGCACTCTTAGGGTTATCATGCCATTCTGGCCATTGCTGTGGTTCATGGACAACATTGCTTTGTAGGACCATTGGATACTCATCTGCTTTAAAAGCTTGATACCTTTAGGTACCAAAAAAGCTAGTCTTCAGGGAGGAGGCATTCAAGTCAATTCCAGGTCAGAGGCCTCTGGCCTCTCTATATACAATAGTGTCTGAGAAATAGGGATTTACCCTTCACTTCTGAGAGGCAACAAATAGGAATAGAAATTTTGGTCAGTAATGTTTTAAAATCCTGAAAAACAACTCAAAAGAGGGATTCTCATGTCTGGTTAGAGGATTTTGTTATGTTGTCTTTGGCTCTTGGAAAGACCATTGTTACCCTAGATGAGAAGATTTTATTTAAACTAAACATGTATATTTATAGAGAGACTTACATTATTATGGAATATTTTTAAGGCAGATAATTAATAGTGTGAGTTCTTACAACTTTTTTACACATTCTTTCTGTTATTTTACTTTCTGCCATAATGGAGGGGTTCTTTTTTATATAATATAGTTTCTTAATTGATTCTTTGGGAATTTCATATCATGCACTCCAATTTTGCTCATTTCCCATTTCCTACATATCTGCTCTTCACTCTTGCAGCACTTCCCCCAAGAAAATTTTAAAAAATTAAAATTAAACAAAACAAACAAATTCCTTTACCCCTCCTTCTTTCCCATGTCTCCAGCATCTCTCCCTTAGTTTTAATGGCACTGAGAGCTGCAGTGTGTCACACAGTATACATTTTTGTCCTATCATCTTTACTTATACATATTCACTACAATGAGTCATTGGTCTGGCTCAAGGCCTCTAGTTTCTGGCACACCATCATCACTAGACCCTCACTGGATCATCACTCTTGGATAGCTGCAGTGGTCCCAAGTCATTGGAGAACCTCAGTATCATTCCATAGGACCAGTATGGAAGGGTTGTCAACTTGTCACCTCCCTCACTAGTCTTCGTGAATAATGGGGAAGAAAAATATTAATAATCCTTGGATTATACTTAGCACCATAGTTCCCTGGATCCTAGTTTCTAGTCACAAAACTCAGCTTCACCATCATCGCTGATCTTCCTTCTGGGATTACAAAAGGAACTCTTGCCATTGTCCTGACGAACTTTCTCAAATCTATTTCCTTCACAAAGCACTTCCCTGATAATGTGGGATGTCTTTCTGTACACTGTGAATTATCACTGGATAATAAAGGAACTGTTTTGACCTATGGCAAAGCATCTTAGAACCAGATGGGCAATCCAAGCATAAAGGAGAAGAGGGACAGAGTCAGACAGAGATGCTGTAAGCTGCTGCCAGGGAGGAAGGTGTAAAGGAATTCAGGTAAGCCATGGCCCACAGGGGCAAGACAGATGAATGGAAATGAGTTAAGATGCAAGAGGCAATAACTAGCAATATGCCTGAGCCATAGGCCAAGCAATATGTAATTAATATAAGCATCTGTGTGATTATTTGAGACCAAGCAGCTGTGGGCAGTTTATTTGGAACTGCTGGTTCAGATCTCGCAGCTAGGCTGGGCCAGAAACTCATAATATACACCCTGACATTTGTCTTGAATTTCTGGATGGATACACTTATCAACTCATAGAACAGTGAAATGTGTTGCTCTCTCTCAACACATACTCCCAGACCACACAGAGAGAGAGAGACAAGGAATGTCATATCCACAGATGGGCTAGAAGAACCTCTGTGTCTCACAAATGCCTATACCTTTGAAGTTCTGGCAGATTTTGGAGACTGAGTTTTTATTTGATGATTTTGTGTAGAAGCCTCCCACCACCCTCTGCCCAGTTCAATCTTTGCCTCAGTTAGGAGGTTCTGCTAATTTAGGGGAAAGAGTATCATTATTATCTTTCTCAATGAAGAGAATCTGATGTTGACCTTGAGGAAGGGCAGAACTGGGAAGAACAGCCTTTTCAGGCTGACACCTCTCTTTCCTGAGCTCCTGGGATTACTACACAAGCCAGTATCTCCAGGTGGGATTCTCAAGCAAGCTAAATGTACTTGGTTACTTTGCTAGCTACTGAGTAGCTCAAAAATCTCTTAGGTCTCTCTAGTGGATCAATCTCCCTGCCTGGTACTTTTTTAGAAATTTATTTAAGTTTTTTTAAAAAAAATTAAAAAATTTTTTCTCCATATCCATCACTTCTCCCCCTCCCTTCCTCCTTTTCTCCTCATCCTCCCTCAGCCTCCCCCACCTCATCTCCCATCTATTCCCCCAAGGAGGGCAAGGAGTCCCAAGGTAGGTAAGTTCAGTCTGGCATAACCAGTAGAGGTAGGTTCAAGTTCTTCAACCCAGTATCAAGGCTGAGCAAGGTGTTCCTCTGTAGAGAATGGGCTCCGAGATGCCAGTTCATGCATCAGGAACATACTCTGATCCTACTGCAAGAGGCTCCATAAGCTGTCCACACCATTTGACAGTCCTAACTGGTACTTTTTGACTCTACCTCATAAGCGTTATTATATTCCAACCAGTCTCCTAAACTGGATGGCACTCCACCTGACTGAGGCTTACTCACCACAGTTCCCCGCATGGCAATGCAGTACACAAGCAAGGACTTCTAATAAAATGCCTACACATGTTTCCAGGACCTTGTACCAATAGCTTTCTTCTGATACCAGCACAGAGAGCTGAGAATGAGCCCGGAGAGTACCATGCCTGTTAAAATCTGTCTAGTTTTGATTCAGATATTTATGCTATAAGTATCTACCCCACTTGCCAGCATTTTTGTGGCTTTAAACATGATTACATTTGCCTGTCATATTTACTTATGACAGAGTTGTTAGTACTGGGGAGATGTTTGACTCTGTTTCAAAAGCGAAAACCTCAGAGCTGGCAGACTACCTTTAACTGCTAGCCTTCTCAGTAGAAAAGACAAAGCTACCATTTCTCCCCTCCACCTGAGTCTGCTCTGACTGCTCCAAAGAATCTTACTTTTGTCTCGGAATTACTAGACTACCGATGTCTCAAAAACTGACACATTAAAGTATGGAACTCTGGCAAGCTTACTAATTTAAAGCAAAGGGTCCTAGGAAAACTTTGCCAGCTGTCTACTGACCTTCGTCTGTCACTCTGACTCCTGGTTGTCTTTGTCCCTCAAGGAAACACAAAGAAACCAGACTTCTTCCTTTACGTGAGTCATAGAAATTGGAAACATTACTCTAAATTTTTTCCTCCTTTCTGAATAAGAGAAGACCATAAGAAATTTCCGACTCCATCTTGCCTGGAAACAGCTATAAAACCTCAACTCTAAAAAGTCTCCTCCATCATGGAAGAAGGCTTACTGCACAGAAAATCTGAACAGTGAAGCAAACAGGACTGGTTGGTTTTCCCATCTCAGTCTGTGACTCTTAGAGTCAGGAAGAAACTCTTCACAGGGAGAGAAATTTTGCCTGAATGCTCTGGCAGTCTGGCAACCTCTGAGGCCATCATCTGAAGACATTTAACATCTGTAGACAAACTGTCCAATCATGTTTCAACACAGACGTTAATTCTTCACCAAACCTAATCCTAAACAGTTTCTGTATCTTCAGCTTTTGTCTTCTGTGCTTTTTCTTGAAATTTTTCCTTGTAGTAGGGAACAGAAAGCCAAGAGGGCAATGTATGTTTAAACAATATAGGGCTGATAGAGATACCAGGTAAGAGTCAACTAAAACATGGTTGACATCAGATATCTGGGAGTTTATGAGTCAGTACAAAGTGTCTGGCACCAGATGTCTAGGGAGCCCCCAAGTAAACAGTGTTGAATCTGTTTTATAACTAGTTTTTGGCAAATTTCTTGCTTTTTGTTTCTCTACAAATATGGCCTTGAGATCAGAGACCTTAGCCTTTACCTCTGCCAGCTTGCCTATGTGTGTCTATCTCCATACTTTTGTGTATACCTTCAAGCAGCGTGTGTACCAGTCTTCATGTGTGTCTCTGACCACATGCAGACACACCTGGGTGTCTGCCTACTATTTAATGTATCTTTGAATCAAGTCTGTTTTACCTCCTTGTGACTCCTCTTATTTTCTTCCATTTCCCAGCCTCCCATGACCATTTGAGTCTTTTCCCAGCATCAGATCTCAGACTTCACATGATGTCAGCCAAAATTTTTACACAGACAGAAGCTACAAAGCGAATGACCAGAGGAAGCATAGACCAAAGAGAGAACTCTGCCTGGATGAAGCCAGCCATTATTCCAACATGTTTTTAGTGAGACTATTATTTGCAAGAACAGTTTTTGCCTCTACAAAATTTACTAACTGGCAAAAGAGACTGACATTAATAAAATATTAAAAACGTCTAAACAAAGAAGGCATACTCTCAAGTACAGCTACATAAAGGTTAAAGAGTTAAACATGATCTGCAGGCTTGATGCACTGCTGGCTGACGTTCACCAGCTGCTGATCACTCTTGCCCAGGATCCTGAACTCCTTTGTTCCCATGAAATACTTTGCAACACTTGTGTTTGTTCTCAAACTCACAGGTGCCAGTTGTATAATTTATTGCAATTTAATAACTTAGATACATATTATACAACTCCATGAACTATGATTGTGGAAAGGGCTGTTTCTGTGAAAATGATAAGCATGGTACTTTGATGACACAATCAGGATGAGCTGGGAAACTTAGTGTGGGCAAGAAAACAGTATAAAACTAGAGAGAAAATCATAAAATATAAAGGGTCCTGCCCTTAGGTTGCTCCATGATATGTTTTAGTATTCTTTACTTAAAAAATATAATCTTTTGTATGATAATCTCAAACTCAAGCAAAGGGCTTGGGTCCACATCACAACTTTGGGAAACTAGTGCATTTTTATGTTTTAACTAAAATTAGAGTGTATGCTTTATTTCCTCCTCTAATTTTTTTTGCTTAAAAAGCCCATTAGCTCAGTTCTATTCTGAGCTTTTCAGATAAAAGTATATCCCTTTGAGAGTGGTTGTCCATACATGGTTGTCCATGTATCTAAGCTTCTCCTGGTCATGACTGTCTTCATTCTACCTCGTTCAAAGATCCAGAAAGCACTCAGTCATAGATAGAGCTGGTCTGCAGATTTATATATAGCAAGGGATGAGACTTTAGTATAAGGGCTGGAGAAATGACGCAATAATCAAGTGTACTGTTGCTCTTGAAGAAGACTCAAATTCAGTTCCTAGCAACCCCATGACAGTTCACAAACATCCTAATTCTAGTTTGAGAGGATCTAATCCTCTCTTCTGATCACTGTGGACACCAGGCACCCAAGACTTTTGTATATTGTCATCCATGCAAAGGTGTGCTTTATGGGACATAGTTGCCTTTGGGTTAGCTATGCTTGTGTATAAACACACAGGTTCAGCAAGTTGGAGTTTAGTAATATTGTTACTTTGGTCTTTTATAGGTTTTCCATCTGGGGGTTGAAGTGACAGATATTTGTTCACATATGCCCAGAAATAAAATAAATAAACCTCCCATGAAAAGCAATGAAACAAAAACACTATTAATATTGTGTTAGTGATTATGGATAATCTAGCAATGACTCATAATACACAGAAAAAGATGATATGTGTAGGCAGGTTATAAACCAATACAGTGCTATTTTGTATGTGGGCCTCTGCAGATTTGGGCATCTGTGGGGGTCCTGGAGCTGATCCCCTATGGAAGCTGAGGTACAGCCTCTCTGCAGAGAAGCTATTCCTGTAGATTCTCAACTGCACTACCATCCTCCCACCTCCCACCCACACTACAGCGCCATTCTTTCAGCTATATCAGTGGATTCCTCAGCACCACACAGCCCCAGTCTTTACAACAATCCTGTTTTGCTGCAGCCCTTCACTTAGACCTCTACCCCCACCACTTCCTGGTTTCTCAAATCCTGCTGTCTACCATTACACACACACACACACACATTAATTTTTTAAAAACATTGGAAAAAAGAATAAAAGAATCGGGCTGTCAGCCAGGAAAAGTTGTGAAGCCTGTCCACTGTAACTTCGCAGCTCACTTGCTTTAACGCCAAAAGAGGATTCATCTTGGCCAATGAGAAACAAATGAATATGCAGCGATTCGCCATTTGCTATAAAGCCTTGCCAACAATTCCCACTGCTGTGTTCTCTTCTGTTTTTATAATCAATTAAAAAGGCTCGATTCGTTAGGGGGCCCTTTTCCCCTCCCGAAAATGAAGAGAGAAAGCAACGGCTCTCAGAAAAGGCACAGGCTCTTCTGAGAACTGTCTAGCAGGCAGCCTTCTTACAGTAACACTCCATTTTAATGGTTCTGTAATGTGAAATTGACAATGGAATCCCCACCAAGCCCTCGAAGCAGCCTCACTCGCCCTATATAAAAATGATGATGCTGCCAGAGATAGGTCACAACAGAGATATGAGCTTCCGCCACTACCCCGGGGTTGGGAGCAGTAAGCCGGGATCCCTCCCCCAGTTTCAGGAAGAAATCCACTCCTCATCCCTGCCTCTAGCTATCCAGCTCTCTATTTCCTTGTTTAGGTGAGCCTCACTCATGTATTGAAGGAATTACTCCTCCGTGGAGAGACACAGTAGGTGTCAGTTTTCTGAGAGCTGGATTGTTCTTCTCAGAAGCCAAAGGAAGCCTCCTTGGTTTGAATGCTCCCTTGTGGGTGAGCTGGGGACATGGGGGAGGCAGCTCCAAATCACCAGCATGACACCATTCACATAAGTACCCAGCATCCACTCATTGCTCCCAGTAGATTGAAGGTAATGTTTTAAGAGGTTTTTCAAGCTGCTGGGAAATTGTGGGCTTGAGAAATGTTCTTTAAACCTTTTGAAATTCAAATTCCATCTCAGCAAAGATGTGAAATGGGAACCAGAAGAAGGAACAGAAGATTGACAGTTCACCCATTCACCACAGTTGCCCCTTGCTACCCCTGCCACCCACCAAGCCCTTCAGAAGGGCAGTTAGGTTGCTTTGCTACACCGCTCCCAGGGCCGGGTGTGGGAAGAAGTCAGGCGCAGAGAGAATTGGTGTTAGAAACAGCCCAGCTAAGGGTCTGCTGATGGGATGCATGGCCTGGTAGTTCACTGGGGGAAGGAGCACAGGCTGGTTCGTAGCTAAAGCCAGAAAAAAAAATATGGATTTAAGTTATGTAAATATAGAAAGCAGTAACTATACAGTATTGTAGAGAATAGCCTATGCAGACTCTGCTCACTTGGTTGTTCCCAACCCAACTACAGGCCTAGTTGACATACAGGAGGTAATGACATTGGGAAATAAAGTAATGAGTATGACCAGGTTAGATCTTAAGAAATTCACAAAGCTTTAAAAATGTCTACTAGGTGAAATAAGTGGAAGATAGCAAAATGTTGACATTCTGAAGGACAAAAGCAGACAAGGGAGTCACCCTAAGAGAAAGTGGCTGTGTGTCCCTCAACCAGACAAAGCAGAGTTCACAATCTTTCCCCATCAGTGAGCTATGTCTCTATTAACTGGAACCAATGGCAGTAGCATGTAGCTCACAAGGCTGTTGATTATATTAGATAAGACAACTTCTGAAAAAATGCAAACCTAGTGCCTATTGTAAATACTTAAAAATATGTCAGAAATTTTTGCTATCTATAGGACAATATATAGCCCCCTCCCTGTCAGGTACATTGGTCCTCACTACCCCTTGCCTTCTCCCTTACTTCTTCAGGGAGGAATGGGTTAATGATGCATGGGTTTCCCCAAAGCCCTACTGCACATGTCTGGAGAGTTTCTGAATAGACCCGTTGGCATTCCTATGTACCTGTAAGGATTACGTAGATTCTTTACTCTCTATCATTGATTTTTTTTCATTTAATTTATCACCTTCCAAATCCTTCTCATGCTAGATGTCATTTGATATTAGCTACTGATTGGAGAGAAAGTGGCTGCTCCAGATAAGCTGGCATTAACTTTGGATAAGCAAGAAGGTTGTCTGAACAACTGATGGATGGTCTGGGTTTGAGTCTAGTTGAATACACAGCTCCATGATGAAGTGGAAACTTGCCAGAGCTAGGCTTATCTTGTCTCTGATTAAGCAGCTGGGAATGTAGTTCAGGGATTAAGAAGTATTGTGTCTCTTCTTAGAAGGGGAAGGAGAAATAAGAAGACCATCTTCAACACATTGACTTTGAGTTCTTGTTTCAAAAAGGACATGTGCATGAACTCTACAGCAGGAAGCAATGCACAGGGCAAGCACACTTTACTTTAGTAATAATATTACTAAAGTAATAGTCCTATCTTCTCATACCAATCTGGGAGAAATGCCAGTTTCAACCGTGAAGTATGTCATAATTATGCAATTACTTAACACTTTTCTTTGACTAACTCAAGTTGTTTATAAACAAACTAAAATCACCAAGGGAAATAGCTTACTCAAATAAAACCAAGTGGTGAACTGCTAACTCTTGACCCAACTCACTGATTTAGTACAGCAGTGCCCAGGAGAAATCAATAGCACATGTCATCATGGACTCTATAGAATCCTTTATCAAAGTCTCAACCCATTTGCTATGTTTGAATTTCCCATTCCATAAGCAGAGTGCTCACATCCCTTTTCATTTGCCATCTGAATGGTGGTTGCCAAAACCTCTTTTGTCCACTGGTGCATTTTCTAAATAACTACTTAGGAAGAAAATGAAGAGGAAGATGTAAGTGCTTAGAGCAGTGGTTCTCAACCTTTCTAATGCTGCCACCCATCAATACAGTTCCTCATGTTGTGGTGACCCCAACCATAAAATTATTTTTCTTGCTACTTCATACTTGTAATTCTGCTACTGATACAAATTATAATGCAAATACCTGTGTTTTCCAATGGTCTTTTGTGACCCCTATGAAAGGGTCATTCGACCCTCAAAGGGAACATGACCCCTCAGGCTAAGAATAGCTGCTTTAGATTTATCCTCCATCTTTTCTTTCCTTGTGTTACTCCTATTGATTCTTACAATCTCAGTTTATTCCACAACCTTCTTTGACCTATGAATGTAAAAATGACACCATGTCTTTCTCACATGACTCTGCAAAGATGGTAGGCCCCATCTCAGTATTTATCATAAATTTGTTGTGGTCAGCTAGTGAAACCAGATTGAGGGGATATGGGTGGGACAGAGACTTGGTGTTGTTTTATGTAATTCAAGGATCAGAGAGTAATTGGAGCTCAGAAAAAGACTAGAGCTAATAACTGGAAGTTCATGGTTTTGCTCAGTTCTGCATATCTGCTTCATTTTCATGTGCTGTCATAAAGCCCACATCTCTGTCTCATGGCCATATGGGAGAATGAGACAATCCACAGCTCTATCCATTTGCATAAAACTAAATGTCCCTGGATGACATCCCCAAATTTCTACCATAATCTTATTGGCTCCATTTCAGTTAAGGCATCTGACAAAGGGATAAATTTAGAGATAAGGACAAGGACTATGAGATGGGATTTTATTCCCAAAGATGAGTAGGACAATAGGGTTTGTAATTTCTCATTCATGTGTCTATAGCCTCCGCTATAAGTAGGCTTTCTAAAAGTAGGTCAGTCTGCCTATTGTATTACCATTGTAGCCTCACAAAATTGTGCCAGACACGTAAAAATGCTCAATTTGTGATATAAAAAGTGGCTTGTATAATCTCCTCCACATAATATCTTCCTGACTACCAATCCCTTTCCCTGTCTCTCTCCTTCCTTTCCTCCCTCCACCTCCACCCCCACTCCCATGGGCTAAGCTACCCCCCCCCAGTGCCAAATGTATTGGCTTAATACCTTGTACATCTTAACCTCTGTAAACATCTTCCCATCCTCCATAAACACTCCCAGAGATTTTGTGCTTGGTAAGTCTTTCCATGTGAATTAGAAATAGGACACATCAATCATGTATATCTTACAGTGTTGTTGGCATGATATAGTGATAGACATGTTACATATTTTATCTCTACTCTTCATGGCACTCAATATTTTCTCCCGGCATTCAGATTTATCTGAATAACTTGTTTGGGGTCACAACTAATAAATATCCCTCAACCATCTGAAAGCACACTCTGATTTCTTTCTGCTTTCTCATCTCTCCATATATGCAACCCATTAGTCCACAAGCCTCTCCAACCCAATGCTCTAGTTAAATTCATGTCTATCACCTCAGAATCTAACACATTGCATAGTTCATATGAGCATAATATGTATACTCAATAAATATTTTTGAAAGAAAGAATAAATTGGACAAATAAATAAATGACTTCTACTTACAAAAAGCAAGAGCACTCAATACGAGTGAGGTTTTCCTCTATACCAACAACTTTATAGACTTAAATCTATGTCAACAAAATAAATAATTCATATGAAGAAAAAAGTTAACTTCATGTAAACTGTAGACCTAAAATGTTAGATAATAAATACTTCTAGAAGGATCCATCATTGTCACATATACCTGTAATTTAAGCATTAGAAAGGCTGAGGGGGTAATCATAAGTTCTAAGCTAGTCTTGACTATATAGTGAGTTCCAGGTCATTCTGAGCTATATAAAATGACACTGCCTCAAAACAAAGAAACAAGAAAACACATTTTTAAAACCTCTAGAAAAAATATTAACTATATGACCTTCAGAAAAGCAAAATAGAAAAAAAAAACTCCTTAAAAAGGAGGAAAAGGCTGGTGAAGTTTTTGTGTAAAGGAGCCCCAAAAGATACTTCCAAAATATAGGTTGCAGCCATTACTCTTGGTTTTCTAATATAACTAGTTGTTAAGACCTTATTGCTGGAGTCAACACATTATTTTTAAATATTTTTAGATTTTTAATTTTTTTATTTATGTGCATGAATGTTTTGCCTATATGTATGTGTACACCATTTGCATACTTGGTGCTCATGGAGTCCAGAAAGTGATATGGAATACCCTGGAAGTAGAATTAGGGACAGTTATGAGCCACATCTAGCTGGAACCAAATCATGGCTCTGGGCAAGAGGAATGAGTATTCTAAACCGCTGAGCCATCACTCCAATTCAAAACACACTTTGATTCCAGGACATAGAACTCAACAGGGGACTTTCTCTCTGCTAGCCAGCTTTCATAGCACTAAAAGTACTATGTAGGTTGTTGAGGGAGACAGGACATCATGGTCATATCTAGCACTGGACCCTGTCTACTATTTATGTGAGCAATCAACTGCTTTCTTAATTGAACTTGAGGTCAGCTCTGCAAGGGAGAATTTATGCTGATACTACAAACATGGTCAAAACTCATGGATAGAGAAGTCAGAGGTCCAAATAGAGAACTGACAGATGTTGTTTGGCTAAGTGGCTATGGTGCCAAACTTCCTTCTAAATATTTATGCTCACAGATTTGTGAAGTTCTTGACTTTGATCTGAGAAGTTTCTTATCTCAGTGGGTAGCAGTCAATGAAGGGATTCTGCTGTTTGAAGTGCTGAAAAATATGGAATTGTGAGTGTTCAGTCATAGATGGACTTCACTCAAAGCTCAAGAATTATCAAGGAAGAATGGGCCAAAAAAAAAAGAGTATCATAATGGCAGACAGAGCCAGGGGGTAAGGAAGAAGACTGCAAAATGCTGTCCTCTGGACATGGCATGACTGTTATATGCATTAAATAGCAGAAGCTCTGATTACCTGCATAAGACCTGCACAAGGTCAAGCCAACTATAAGTGTCAGTATACAATGAGAAGGAGCTCCCAAAATCCCTCACCTAGGTGAGAAATTACTAATAGAGTAGAGCAATGGATATGATTAAGTGATATTGTATACAACCATGAATGTTGTCAAAGAATAAACAATATTTTAAATTGTGGATTTCTATATATCAAAGTTTTCATTGAGAATAAGCAAGCACACGTTAGAGTAAAGAATAATATCAGGACTCATATCTAGAAAAAGACCAATAAGCATATTTAAACACATGCTACATCAGAGAAACTCACGGGCTATGGGAGGGTACATGGGACATTTGAAGCTTTTGTGTCATATTGGTGGCAATGTCAGCTGGTACAATTGCCCAGTCAAAGTAATCTTTATAAAAAAACATGCAGCAAAACATATTCAAAATTCTCAGCAATGCAACAGAGGAATAAATTGTAGTGCAACCAAGTAGCATGATTTAGTTTATAAAAATCAAAGGAGTTAAGAGCCCAAAGTATTTATTGAGACTAATGTGTATGAAATGAATGGATCAGGACAAGCCCCAGCAAATGCTGGAGACTTCATAGCTAGAGTCTCCCATATAGTAGAGCCCGGTAAAACCAATACAGGAAAACAAATTACTACAAAATACAGCAACATGGAAAGACCTTACAATCATAATGCTGAAAAAAAGAAGCCAGACTCAAAAGATTACAGAATTCTATTCATGTAGAACTCAAAAGACATCCACAAATAATTTATGCATTAAAAGAATACATACCACATATACCCAGAGAACAAAGCCTGAGCAAATAATGGCTTTGCAGGCATTTCCAGAAAGTTGTGAGGAGAATAAAATACATTTGGCACAGAAGACACAAATAGATTTATCAAAATATTTATATTATTAGCAAACTTCTATTGTTCACAGGAAGCAGGTAACATGGTGCTGTTTTGTTTATTTGTATAAACAACTTTGTGATGGGTTAATAACTATCATATTTTTATTCTAGAAAGTATTGGAAAAACTAATAGCTTTACACAGCACTTCTCAACTTCTAGGTAACACAAGGAAAAACAAGAGAAATGTCGATTTTGATGTTCCTTTTAATTGGCTTGTATTCTGCTTTGCATAATAATCCATGTCTGTGTTTTTAAATAATTTCCCTGTAGCTCGTCCCTACACAAAGCATGCCATTCTTCCTTTTCCCTTGGTTAAGCCTTGTCTGCAAATATCCTCAAAATAATAGCATGCTGGAGAGGGAAGTGCCAAATGTTTAGACCATGGGACTGCATAAGGCCGTGTGATGGGGACCAGAGGGAGTTATCTAGAGGAGGAGAACCTAGGTGTGACTTACACAAGCAGCAAGCAAAGCCTTTCTGCATGGTGACACACAGCACACACACATTAACACAGAGAAGGCAGCAGAGTGCGATGATGGGATGCTATGTGAATTAACTGAGTCTGGTCTGAGCGATGAATCTTTGAAGTGTTTAAACATTGGGCATAGGTTTCAAGGTTAGAAGTGGAAGATGCTTGGCCACTTGATCTCTGAGCTCCCCCTGACAAATTTGCACTCTGATTATGAAGCCTACATACGTGTCTTGTGATTTTTAAGCAAATTAGTTCTTAAAAAAAATTTAATGAGCTATTCATGGCAGACACTTTGTCAGGATGACTTTCCTTTTCCACCATTTCCTTCTCTAACAGAAATCTGATTTTAGCTCCTATCACCTGTTCCTTGGGAGAGACAAAAAAAAAAAAAAAAAAAAGGCCTCCCTAGCCTAGCTCTGATGCCTATTTAAACTACAGCCCTTAAAAGAGGTCTTTTACTTGCATTTGATTTTAAACACGGACCCCTGGAAAATGCTATATGTGAGGGGACTGTATGGAGAAGCTATATAACAGATGGGGGTCTTTTTTGCTCCATGTTTTGTTCTATTAAAGTATGATTATGGAGGTATGAACTTGGGCCTTCAGAGAGGCTAACCTGACATGAGGATGGTATTGGTATCTGCGCATACAGGTGCTTGATGCCAAGTTCAAGGGTAGTTGATGACATTCTAAGCCACAGACAGTACTTCTCCCTGAGCCTGTCATGTGAACTTCATTTTATGTGAGATACATTTGTTCATTGTTGAGCCAAGCTTAAACCATTATATTCTTACTTTCTGCCAAAACATCCTGATCCAAGGGGCATGATAATATTTATCATGGAGAAGGATTGTGAGTATCCCCAGTACCAGAACTTTGAGTAATTTAATATATTTTTGGTAAAATACATAAATACATTAATTATATTACTTGAGATACATATTTTAGTTTTTAAATACACAGAATTTTATTATATAGTTTAGAGTTAGAAAGAGGTGAACCCAATGGTTAAGAGAGCTTTCTACCAAGTTCAGTTCCCAGAGCCCATGTTTGGCAACTTATAATTATCTGTAATTCCAGTTCCAGGTCATCCAATACCCTATTTGAGCCTCCACATACATGTGCTATACATACACACACACAGTTATACATGTATATACACATTACATAAAAAATAGACCTTATTTTAAAATTAATAATATATACTATATACTAAAAGGAGGTGTAGTTGAAGATTAAAACAATAAATAGACCAGCAACTCTTCAAAAGACTGAAGAAGTGGAATGTCTATTTACATATTAGAAATTCATAACCTGTTATGTTTTTAAATAATGAGAAAAGATAAAAGAAGTGGGCAACTTTGGAAACCTAAGAGCATGCGCAGTGATGAGGCACATTTGTTAGTGGCAGTCAAGTGACAAAGAAATGCTCAAATCCTGAGAAAGCACAGCAGGCTGGCTCCATAGGCTGTGCTCACTCACAAAGGCATTGTATCCACTGTTAAATTACATAGACCACCAGAGAAAGGCTCGCTTCAGTGTGGCTTTAGAGTTCTTATGCATGGGACATGTGATCTCCCTCCTATCGGCTATGTTGACTGTCAGGTAGCTGGCTTATATCAAGTATGATCCTCTAACAATCTGGACAGTGGAAAGAAATGGCTAAGCGGACTTACCCTGGCCAGGGACGTTTTCAACTCAGTAAGATGAAACAGGTCAGTTCTAGACGATGGCACTTCCCATAGTCCAGCCATCATCCCCTGGTCTGTGATAGAGCAGTAAGAGGATTGTGGCAAATATTAAAAAATAAGTGTCACATCAATCAGCCATCAGATCAGTGAGCTCTGGGACTACAATAAATACGGAGAGCAATCTAAACAGGACAACATGGCTTTCTTCCCACTACAACATGTTTATCTGCTGATTTTAGGCAAAGCCAAAGCCTTTCTGGCAGTGGCTAAGGACTAGAGTTATGAAATTGGTTAGAAAAATAGATTGCTGTGTGACAGGAAGTGCCTCAGCATCAGGATTTAAAGAAGAGCCCAGAAGCCCTTGTAGGTACACCTGTTATCACCAGCCCTTCACATTCTCTTCAGGGGAAATGGGTGGGCTTTCTTTCTGATCTCCCCTTCTCTGTGTAAGTGTGGTGGCTCTTAATTGGTTTACACTTTTTGGAATAAGTATCACTATGGTAAATATTGAAAGCCCAAAACAGGATACCTGATCTCTTAGAATCTCACTTTCATCTCATAAAAGACAAAACTTTCTAAGTATAATTGCATACCAAGACACACACTTCCACAGTTGGGAAAAATCAATTGATGGTTAGTGACACATACAATATATCATCTAGAGGGTCAGGAAGGAGGCAGATGTGTGGGAAAGAGGAGTTCAGCAAGTGAGAGAGAAGGGGTATAAAAGAGGGTTTCTTGAGTGTGTGTGTGTGTGTGTGTGTGTGTGTGACAGAGAGAGAGAGAGAGAGAGAGAGAGAGAGAGAGAGAGAGAGAGAGAGAGAGAGACAGACAGAGGCCAGAATACATTGAACATATCTGAAATTGTCAAATACATTTTTTAAAGATTTAGAAAGACGTCAATAGCTATTCTCTAAATGAAAACCTACCATCTTCCTCCTATATCCATTTGACATAAGGGACAAGTGATGATGTCACTGGGATTGTATTTTAAAGAGCGCTCACTTGGATAAGGAATCCACTCTGAGGACCTAGCTGCCTCCAAAAGATCCAGCTCATACAGTGTCTCCAGGGGATTAGGATGTCAAGCCATGCATTTAGGGGGCAGGGCACATTCACATCACAGCACTCCCTGGAGACCCAACCAGAGGCTGTAAGGCTTTGTCTTCATACTGCTCCCAACAGCAGAAACAAAGCATTGGCACCAAAAGAAGGTCTGAATGGGAGAGGGGAGGAGCTTATATATGAAACAAACCAAGCAACTAGCAGCATCTTCTCTAGGCATGAATGGAATTGCTCCTTGAGTAATAGTATAGTTTCCCAGTGAGTTAAAACTCACTTCCACTCAGGTTTTCACTCATATTCTCCAATGCACTCATCACTAATGTGTTGAAGAGTAAGTTCTGAAGTTATGATGGCTGTGGATAATTTTGTGATATTGATAGCTAGTTTTAGTCTTAAATGCATATGTATCTGGAGAGAGAGAGAGAGAGAGAGAGAGAGAGAGAGAGAGAGAGAGAGAGAGAGAGAGAGCAGTTCTAACAAATTTGACAATAAATTTTAAAAATGCAAATAATAGTAACTTTAAGACTATTTAATTTAAACATTTATGATGTTTAAAGTGTTAAATATGGTGCAACATACCAACTGAAGAACATTCTTCACAACACATAGAGTCACCTCTTCAACAAACAAACTGCATGTGACAGAGAGACCAAGAGAAAGAGAAGAAAATCTAAAATCAAAAGATGCTTAAAACATTTTCAAACAATAAAAATGTATGATTTTGTGATAGTTAATCAATGGGGGCCAATGAGAGAGGTAAGGAAGAGAATATGGGGGAATAACCAAAATTAAGGGCCATTGAGGGATAGTATGGAAACCTAGTACAATAGAAGCTTCCTAAATTATAGACCTATATGAAGGTAATCTAGATGAAATCGCCAAACAGTGGAGAAGAGCCCCGACTGGCCATGTTTTGTTACCAAATGAAGCTTCTTGTACTGGAAATGGGTTACATCTAATTGAGTTGTCAGCCAAAGGGGTCCATGGAAACTGCCAAACAACCTAGGCTGTTGCCAAAGCTAGAGGCTGCTCTCCACAAAGTGAAAGCAATGCCCCATTGCTGAGGACAACACCTACACAACTCACTGACCACAGAGAAGTCAGGCTGGTGCCTATTGAGAACCTTCAACACACCAGCTATTATGCTTGCTACTGGAATGTACTCTGCATGCTACAAAAGGAGAAATGTAAACAATAATCCAAATATAAAACCTTCAATATAGGAAGATGTCCTATCTGCAAGATATGCTACTGCAATAGTGACATGATGCTTGGGAGAGTAGACTATCAATATCTGATTTGATTTAAGGTCCACTCCATGAAATTGAGCCCATTTCCAAGGCTGCTTTGGTGTCCAAGAACCTGAGACTAGATAGCCCAGGGACCTAAGGTAAAACCAAATACCTCTATTAAAAAATAAATAAATATAAATAAATATTTTTCAGAGTAGCAATACAATGACTGCTAATGGCATTCTTTTATGCTCATAGGCCTGTGCCTTGCTCAGCCATCATCAGAGAAACTTCCTCTGCAGCAGATGGGAACAAATGCAGAAACCCACAGCCAGACAATGTGCAGAGAGTAAAGAGAACTTGAAACTCTCAGAGTTAAATGGGATGTGTCCATCAAATCTGTCTCATTGAGGATCAGGAGATGCTGCAGAAGGGGAAGTAGAAAGAGTGAAAGAGCCAGAGATGGCGGAGACCAAGGAAACACATCCTTCTGAAGCTACAAGATTAATGCACACAGAAACTCACAGAGACTGAGCATGCGCAGGGCCTGCACTGTTCTGCACCAGAGGGGTCCTGGAACTGAAAGGAGAAATAGGAGATATCGACACAGCCCCCATTCCTAACACAGAAGCTATCTCCAATCAAATAACAATTGGAAATGAAAATTTAGTTTTCTCCAAGGCAGTCTCACTGGGGAAACAAACTACACTTAAGGATAGATAGGCCACATGCCCAGCAGTAGATGCCAACAGAAAATAAATTCAGTGACATCTTTGGAGGTTCCTTCTTCATAATATAGTATCAGGACCTTTTCACTTTGCCTTTTCTTTCTTTTTAAAGTGTATGTGTGTGTATGTGTGTACCATATGAATGTATATAATTTAAAATTATTTTCTCAATATTATGTTATATCACAATTTAAAAAATATTCTTTTTTTTCTTCAGATCTTCTACATATATATGATGTCTTCCTGTTTTAAGTTTTTATTGGGTTCCTGAGTATGTGGGTTGAATAGGAATGGCCACCAGAGGCTCACATATTTGAAAGCTTAGTCATTCGGAGTGTCACTACTGACAGGGATTAAGAGGTGTGGACTTGTTAGAGGAAGTGCGTCATTGTGGGGTAGACTCTGACTTTTCAAATACTCACCACAGATCCAGTGTCTCTCTCCTTCCTGCTGCCTGCAGATAGGGATGTAGAACCCTCAGCTCCTCTAACCTTGTGTGTACCTGCCTGCATGCAGCCATGCTTCCTGTCATGATGACAATGGACTAAACCTCTGAGCTGTGAGACAGCCCCAATTAAATGTTTTCCTTCATAAAAGTTGCCTTGGTCATGGTGTCTCTTCACAGTAGGAGAAACATGGCATAGAGTCTATCTCTGTTTCTTGTGCCTCTTCTTCAGTTTTTTCTCTCTGTTGTGTCATCTTCCAATGTGCTCACTTTTGTTTTGTCTCATTTTATTTTATTGTGTCTTAGAAATCTGTTTTCTAATAAGAGACAGAAAGGGAGTGAACCCAGATGGGAGAGGAAGTGGCAAAAAACTAGGAGGAGTACAGAAGGAAGAAACCAGAATCAAAAAGTATCATAGGAAAAAAATATTTTCAATAAAAGAAAATAATTGTGTCAACTTCAGTGGTCCATGGTGTGACCAGTTAAAGACATTTTCTTGGGTATGTCTGGGAAGGTGTTTCTAAATGAGATGGGGACTTGAATCTGAAGACTTAGTAATACAGATTTATCTTCCCAACAGGAATGGGCATCTAATCTGTAGAATGTCTAAAGAGACCAAAAGATGAGGGAAGCCATGATTAGTCCCTTCACTCCAACCTCAATGTAATACCTGGGACAACTAATGTCATCTTATTTCTTCACGTTGTGATTTATACCACAGGGTCCCTTGTTCTCAGACCTGTAGTTTCTTCTCATCTCCAGCTTGAGAACGGAGTTCATGGACCTCCTGAGCCTCCAGCTATCCTGAGCACAAACCTGTATTCACATATTCACATCTTCTTTCTCTTCCTTTTTTCCTCCTCCAATTACTCTTCTCCACTTCCTTCCTCCCTCCATGATGTAGATTGCTCTTCATTCAAGTCAACAATTATGTACAACTAAAGACCATTAAAATTCAAACATGTGCTTAATTATTATTTATTGTAAGCAATTGTTTTCATGTTTCTAGTGTGATAATGATAGTTAACTATGTTAAAAAACTGTTCTCTTTGACAGGTAAAGGGTGACATATTTACAGATAAAATGGTTTATGGATGGGGATCTATTAAAAACTAATAAAGGCAAGGACAGAAGAGTAAGTTCAAAGAAGACCGGCCCATTATCGAAGCTAGAAAATAAGTATATGAGGAAGGTGTTCCATTTACCTTCCTGTGCATGAAATTCTTTACAGGAAAACATCATTTAAAAAAATATATGTAGAACTCTAAGTTTAGTTAAATACAATTTCATTTAGAATTTGACACTCACCACTAACCTGTGTCCTGGTCTAAATCTTAGTAGACAATTTAGAGCAATCTACAGGACAACCAATTTATTAAAAACGAGGATGAGAGATGCTATGCTAATCTCATAAAATCTTACACTTAGAATTTATATGTTTAATACTAGTGCATATTTTGTTTAGCCTTTCATGCTATGGACAGTGAACACTGGCATAGAAACGTGAAATATAATGGGGAAGTTCAGAAAATATTGAAAAGCAAAACAAAATTATTATAAATTTTCTGAAAGGGGAATTTATGCTTTGACTTTTTAAAATATTAAGAATAAGCAAGAGAACAGATTTGTATAGAATCTCACACATACAATTATTTGAGAGCATAGGTTTGATATAATTATTGATCAGAACAATAAAAATGGGTAAATTAATCACTGTTGTTAGGATTTCAATTTGAATTAGTGTAACAAGATCCTTGCCTACTCATATCTGTCGTCTCTGAACACTGATGACTTGTTCATCCGCCCATGGGTGCATGAGGGCTCTGACTGACTTTCACCCTGTCCCATGTTGGCAGGCACTGCTTAGGACAGTTACCAGGAGACAGACAGTGGCAGTGTCTTTAAAAAGTATCCTACTCCTTATAGAATACAGTCACCAATAAAGGGTTAAAATTTTTTGTGTAATATGACAATAGTTCATAGTATAAGAGAACTCTGTAGCTATGATAAGAAAGCCTTGGAAAGAGAAGGTGGATATTCCCTCTGGAATGGAATGGAAAAGGCAAATCATTCAGGTTCAAGGATACACAGAAGGATACACACAAGAATGGGGAGTCCATGTAGTCTACAGGACCCTGATTAACGCAGTCAGGCTCCAATCAATGTTGGCTTTGAGTGAAAACCTGCACTGGATTCATCTCCTCCTGTTAAGTGCCTTGTTCAAGAGCTAAAACATTATAGCTACAAGATGGCTAGCAGAGGAAATGAAAGGGGAACCTATAAACCACAGAGTGTGTAACAGGAATAAAAATTCAGACGACTAAGAATCATTTTGCTTTGGGCTTTTAAGGTAAAAGTAAGTTAGGTAGACCCAAGGGCCAGCGATGTGTGTGCCTGTGTGCGGTCCTCTACTGATCATTAACTTTTGAGAGGGAAAGTTGTTACTTAGCCCTGCAAGTAGAAATGATTAAAGTGTTCCTTGTAGCTATTTCTGTATGTCGTAAAAACCAGCAGGATTTTTCAGAATGGGCTGATATGTTTTATCCCCGTCCTCCGTGAAGGGAATTAAAGCACTGTGACCTGTAGATATTTATTGGTCTGACAGGGTGAGAACAATACCAAAAGGAGGACTTACATTTACAGTGATTCATTTGACTTACTGTCTTAGTGCAAAGCCTGGTTGTCGTTTTGAAGCCAGCTTCTGGTAGAATAAGAGTTAAGGGATTAGAAGAACCAGTCATTGGGCTCTTGCTTCTAAAGCTAACAAAGAATTCCCCATCACCACACCCAGAAACTTCACGTTACACCCACCGCATTTTAGCAGCAACATACAGGAGAGGCTCTTTGTTTTCTCTGTGATAATCTGGAAACCTCAGGATGTCCTAAGTAGAGGAAGAGTGGAGAAACAAAACCTCTGTGAATATTTCCTTATAATCCCCTTGAAATTGGGCAAGTTAGAAATTGCTCTGGACAGTGTGCAAAGCAGAACAAAACCAGGGCTCTTTGACGACTGTCCTGTCCTCACGTCAAGGAATGTGACTTACTGCACAGGGCAAGGAAAAAGCTGGCTCCAGTCTGAACAGTTGCAGGTACAAGGCAGGCTTTGTGCATGACTCTGCCTGTGAAGTCAAGTTAAATAAGTATTTCACAGCCTTTTAGGATGAAAGTTTATGATTATAGGAATTGTGGATCAAGAAAATGGGATGCTGATGGAGAGGTGTAAGTGATGACATAAAGTCACCAAACTTGTAAACAAATATGCTGACCTCACATATCTCAAGGAGTGTTACCTCCTACAAAGGGGTCATCTTGAGAAGCTGTAAGCTTAAACAAGGTTTCTGCTATTCCTAAGAAGAGTATCTGTTCCTTTTGTTCAGTCCCTAGGGACGGCAGTCTACTGTTTTGAATATCCTTAAGAATATAAATGATTTCACACATGAAAATAGGGTTTTGCTTTTTAAAAATCAAAGTTTGTTGAAAGCAAGTCTAGAAACCAGCTAGTGGATTAAACTGAATAAAAGCTAGGTTTATTTAAAAATAGGTCTTGAGCCAAGTGGTGGTGGCACATGCTTTTAATCCCAGCACTCAGGAGGCAGAAGCAGGCTGATCTCTGTGAATTCAAGGCCAGCCTAGTCTAAGAGTTAATTCCAGGACAGCCAGGGCTACACAAAGAAAAACCCTGTCTCAAAAAGCCAAAAAGAAATAAATAGTAAATTGACTATGATAAGGTGAAGTTATAGGTCCTTTGAACCGTGGTCTGGAGACAATTTTTCAAAGAATAACAAAAAAGAGACACTAATTTTGTCAGATGGAAATAAGGATTGTCAGTCACTTTGAAGGCAAAACAGATTGGTCTCACTTTATTACAAAAATGTCTTATATGTTAACATACTAATATTGTATACACATGGTCAAATGACTAGAATACACAGTGCACATGTCCTTTGACCTAACAATTTAATTTTATAGACCTCTGTTTAGACAGTAGATAAGATAGACACCCAAAACTATTCATTGCTGAATTGGTGAAAAATAAAAACATATTTATTAGTTAATACTTTTATCTAATACTTTTGAATAAGCAATTTTTTTTTTTTTTTGCAAATCTAACTTTTCGTTGATTCTTTGTGGCTCTTACATCATGCATCTCAATCTCATTTATCTCCCATACCTTCCCACCTGTCCCTTCCCCTTGCAACCTGCCTGTTGATAAAACAAGATAAAATTTAAAATAAAAGGGAAAGAAAAGAAACATCTTATTGCAGAAGCTCTAGTGTGACATAGTGGGTCACACAGTTTGTTAGTCCATATCTTGTTACTTGCAGATGTTCATTGCATTGAGTCTTTGGTCTGGTTTGAGGTCTCTGTTTTTTTTTTTTGTTTTTTTTTTTTGCTATATCATTAATACTGGGCCTTCACTGGGGCTCTACTTGGATATCTTTTTATTATCCTGTGTCATGGAGATCCTGTAGCTTTGGGTCTGCAGGACCAGCCTCTTCACATGCTCCAGCAGATCATAGGTGTGTTAGATGATGGGATAGGCCAGTTCATAGCTCTGGTTCTGGGTCTGGGAGGTTGCTGAGTTGGTCAGTCCACCAGCTCTCCTTTATCCTCAGTGCCAGGGTTAGCTCTCCAGTATTGCCCCAGCTAGCTCACCCTATGTGTAGGCAGAAAAAGATGGGCCCAATTATTCTCTTCTCATAGCCTCAGGGTTGACTTGCCTACACCTACACACTAGGGCCAGCTCTACTGTGTTGCTTTGTCAAGATGTAGGGGCCTCTCTGCCTAGTACTGCAGTTAGTAAAAGGCAGGGGCAGATCTCTTGCTTTAGTGACTTCAGAAAGGGTTCTCCCACCTACTACAGGGCCTTGAGGAGCATGAGGGGGGTCTTCTCTTTCTTGCCCACACTACCACATGGTAGGTGAGGTGCAGGGCTCAGTCTCTCACACTCAAATTCTTGGGGCCAGTTCCCCAATGCCTCCATCAATAGGGTCAGCTGTACTCTGTTGTCCATGCAAGGTACACAGTTCATTCTTTCTAGCTTTGTAACTGGCAAGGGACAGGAACAGCTTTCTCCTTTGCCACAGGTGGCAAGGGGATAGGAGAGAGAGCATCTTTCTTTTTTCCTCACCACTACATGGTAGACAAAAAGTGCAGGGCCAGCTCTCCCTCTCCTACAACTTCAGGGCAGGCTGCCCTATGCTCTCATTCTGGTACCCAGGTGAAGCACAGAGCATGCTTTCTTGAGTGCTATAGGCAATAAGGGGTGAGGGGCAAAGGGGGCATCTCTCACCTGTTCATGCTGAATGACAGATGAGAAGTGGTACCTCTTATCTGCTATATGGTGGCGTGAACAAAGTAGAAATATACTTCCCTCCCCCACCTCTCACAACCTGGCCCACCATCTCACCAGCTGCAGCATTTGGGAACGCAGGCCCTGCACCTCACCTAGAAAACTCAATAGAGCTGACCCTTTTGGTGATCATGCATGTGTACCAACCCCAAGGGTATAAGTATGGAATAAGCAATTCTTTATTTCATTTGTTGCTTATTTGTACACAGACAGTAAAATAGCTTTTTAAACTTTCATTTGAAAATGAAGACTTGTGTATAGAATTAACTACATGATAAGCTACAGCTTATCATTTTTGTTTATTGGGGAATGGTTGATCAGATATCCAGTGTCAGTTCAATCTTGTCAAAGTATAGAGTAAGAATTAAGGAAACAGACCTTTGACTGGGTGCCTGATAGGCATTTAAGGATGCTATGAAATAGAGTACCAATAAATGAGTGAAGCCAGAAGATTGTTTTTAAGTTCTGGTGAGGAAATATAAATAAAAATTTAAAAAATAATTCCTTTTAGAAGAGAACAAGCAAAGGAAATGATGGAGTATTATTGTGGGTACCACTGGAAGAGGGGTGTGGCTTCATGCTTGTCAACTAATGCTGGGCCAGAATCCCACTAGAGTGGGCTTGGGGAGTTGGGCCAACAGTGTGATTCATGATAGTTTGGTTTTGGTTTTTTTTTCCCTCAAAGACTGCTGGTAATGGAAGTTATTCAGAAAGACCAATGCTTGGGGCGAGAGTCTGGTACACACCACAGTCTATCCACATCTTCTCTTTCTGCCTCCTGCTCCTCATTACATCTGGATATTGTTGATGGAATTGAAGAAATCCTCCAGATGCCCTGGATGACTAGGTACACCCAATGATATAATAATGTAGAATTTTCATTTTTAAGTGGGTTTAATAACTTAAAATAGGTGATTTATAAATAGTTTCTTTTAAAGAGAATCTTCAGATGCTGAATAAATGATTGTTCAAAAACCAATTTCAGCTCAAAGCTTCTCGATTAAGGAATTATGATCAAGAGTTTGAAATCCACTACTGTCGGCTTTTAAAGAGGCTTGAAGATTTATACATACGCCAGGATAGCCTATGTTTTTATAATGCTTCAAAAACTCTATTTAGAAGACAATCATGCTTTTCCTTTTTCTGTCATTATTTTTTTTTTCTAAAATGCCTCGAGAGACATTGCTATGTAGGAAAAAAATGATACTTGATGCTAAGGAGGGTTGAAGCAATCTTCAAATGAGTGGCTCACACTGGATCCTTTCCTTAGCAAAGAAGGTGGAAACAGGATTTTTTTTTTCCCCTCAGCTCTTTCTGTGTTCATCTATTGAACAGAATCTTCTACAAGTCAACAAAAAATATTTTGGAGTTGAGTGCAGACAGCATATGGCTGCTTTGGGTAATTTCTCATGGTCAAGTCCAAGAACACTCGTGTTTATTTATTCTTCTCATAGGAAATCATAAGCCCCACTTTCTCCTTGTTAATGCACACATGAGTCCCACTGGGTACCACCCAGCTTTATGATGTACCACAGGCAACTCTGCCTTCCTCTGAGCTCTGTGTACCTGCCCTTATCACCTAGCCACAGTCTGCTCAGCTGCCAAGGCGTGAGATTGAGTGACAAAGAGCCATTGGGGTGATGCTTTCTTTGGAAGATATCAGTAAAATGTTACATTATTACCCTGATTGAGGGCAGGAAAGGAAGAGTCTTGAAAGGGTGTCAGATTATCTTCTTTTGTCAGAGGTTAAATGGATAATTAATTTGCATCTCTGCCTTTCTGCAGCCATTTTTACACCTGTCTGGTGAAATAAATTAGAAGCCATAAAAAATCATTAGCTCCTTTGTTTGGATTTTGCTCAACAAAGTCTTAGAAAATGTCAGTGTTTGGAGCACATTTAAAATAACAGATAACGGGTTCCCACCACCATTATTTCCAGACCTGAAGTCGGTTTTATCACAGAAGGCCTGAGTGATTCCCAAGGAACCAGCTGAAGATGTTGAGCAAATAGGGCTATGAGGCAGAGAGAGAAAGCTAGAGAAGACTTGAACCAAAGAAAGAAGATGAAGAAAGAGAAGCTACCATTAATGAGCTATTCAGAGATGGTTTTGTACAAAGGAAATCTAAGCATTTTCAACTGCTCTTTGAATTAGGAGTCTCGTGTCAATATTCCAGTGTGGAAGGGTAGGAAAAGGGAGAGAAAAATCAGAAAGACAGTCTTTGAAAGGTTTAAATTGTGGCTGGGAAGATGGTTCAGTAAGAAAAAAGGCTGTCTCATGGTATTAGGATCTGAGTCTGGTCCCCAGAACCTCTCTATAGGAGCCAGGATTGGTGATATACACTTCGAATCTCAATATTGTAGATGCAGATACAGCCAGATCTCTGGGGCTCACTGGCCTGCCAGTGTAGCTTACTCTGTGAGCTCTAGACCATTAAAAAAAACTCTAAGAAAATACTGTGAATGACTCTTCAGGAACAACCTTCAGAAGAGGCTGACTCTTGCCTCCATATGTGCAAGCATACACACACATATAAACAATGCATAAGTGTGAACAGGAATGCACACACACACACACACACACACTCACATGTGCATCCACAAAAATATATAACCCCTCCAAACACACACATGCACAAAGGTATAAAATGTGTTTGAGTAGACTCTTTAGATAGAGGAGTATAAGTATCTTTAAGCATAGAGACACAATAGCATGACAACCAAGCTTAACACAGAAAATTTCATAACCATACAGAAGAAAAAGTGTAAGGTACTCACAGTCTGAATCCAGTGAGGAGGCCCGAGATGGCATAGCAATGGGATGGTTAGGCTGGAGCTAAGGAAGCAGGAATGCCCAAGCAGAGGCAGAAATAAGTAGAATGTAGGAAGAATCTGAGGTCTTTGGAGCACAGTGATCCATGACAACACAAGAGACAGGAAGAAAAGAAAGACAGTACTAAGGCTTTAATGATGAGTTGTTAGGATGCTGTCACTAAGTCAGGGTGGACAAAATGAGGAAGGGAATTTGCCAAGATGATAGTTAAAAATGGAGCTGAGGTATCTATCATCTGCTACACAAATAGAAGGTACAGAGAATTGTGAGCAGGCAATTGTAGCTTCGGAGAGGGACTTGGATTGAGGTGTGGTGATGGACAGTCTTTTCGCTGTTCTTATTTGAGGCGGGACTTCTCTGTGTAGCCATGACTGCCCTGTGTCAGTGTCACTAGAAAGGTTTAATTGAGAAAGGAATATGGGCAGCTGAGATCTCAGGCTTAGAAAGAGAATGTGAAGTGAGCACCAGCATCATTGTTTGCTCTCTGACAACAGATACAACTAGCAGCCACATGCTCCTGCCACCATGCCTTCCCAACATCATGGACCATATCTTAGAACCCTGCCATACAACAAAACTTCCATCCTCAGGTCAATTACAGCTGTGAGAAAAGCAATCAGTGCAAATGCAGATGTTGGGGGCTCACTGGCGTAAGGGTATTAATAAATACAGATAGGAAATATATCCTTAAGCTGTTCTACTGATTAATCATATGGAATGTCTACCCTTAAAGAAGTTGAGGAGGATATGAAAAGCTTGGGATTCTTTTCGGTGGAGGAGGAAAAAAATAATCTAATGCCTCATAAGCCAACCAAACATCCTTCTGCCACTGTGTAAGGCTTTGCAGTAGGAATGAGGGCGGAGGGCAGAGGAATCCATCTGAAAACTCATAGTTCAGCAATGTAGCTGTGAAAGATGAATGAGGTGGTCAGTTGAATATGAAGGGCAAGTATGATATTTAAAGTATGCAATTTCAAAAGGAGAATTCCATAAAGATGAAGCCAGAAGAGATGTCAGAGGAAGGACCAGCCAGCAACCAGCAGTTCAGCTTCACATTGCTAAGCGTCTGAATGGAGATGGAGTCCAGTCCTCCAGCACAGGTTCGGGCACACCCTGGGGTCTCACTTGCACAAAGCTGAATCCTGAGCCTGTCTCACCAAGAGGTTCAAGGAGCCTAGAAAACCACTGTACCTGGGCTGAGATGGTTTAGTCAAGCTGCCCAGAAAAAAAAAGCATGCACATGGCAATAATTCAAACATAATGTATCTGGAGAGGGATACAAACTGACTTTAGGTCTTGGGACCCTGTGAAGATGTAAAGGAACTCCTGGTAAGTATTTCTTGGAAGAAAGGCCTCCCTGAAGAGAAAGCCAGCAGCTAGAGCAAGCCTGAAAGAGAATTGTTCAAAGCAGCCCAGGTCTACACTAGCCAGAGGCAGGATGGGGGCAGGGGATCTGATGAATAACAGTTTCTGAGCAGGACTGTGTCCACAATTGAGATCAGAGAGCCCTGATTTGTGGCACATCCATTTATATATAAAAATTAGACTGTGTACATGAGTACTGGCTGTCTAGCCAAGAGCTAATGCACATATGCAATATTTTGTCTCCAGTAATGGTACTTAAATTTTTTTTTAGTAAACTCCAACAGTCAAATACAATTTTAAACTGACCTTCCTCCTGGTGCTGCTGCATTTAACAAATGCCTTTTTACTCACTCAGCATTTCTTGTTAGCTCCTAAAAACCAAACAGAATTGATTTGTTTTTCCTTAGCCATTCTAGAATCACTCCATTCATGACATTGTATTTGGAAGAAACAAAAAGGGGAATAAAATGAGTCTTCATCTTGAACCAGCTTTGATTTGGGGACAAGATAAATAACTTTTTAGAGATCTACTCTTGGATGCCAGGGATAGAAAGTAACTCATAGTGTCTTTGTGAGTGGCTCACGTAGAATCACTGGAAACATGTTGGCATTGGGCCTCAGGAAGATCCTTCATTTGTCCTAGCTCTGTGATGGCTGTCAGACACCTACCTGCCTCTGAGCCCCTGCCCTCCTGGTGGAGCTGGCCGACATCCTATCGAAGAGCGGCACATACAGAAAAAAGCACAACCAGATGGTGATTTGGAAAACATTTTTTCCCTAAAGGGGGTTTACAAAAAAAAAAAAATCCTATTCTCACATAATCAGCTAGGAAGTTCCTGAATTATTATACATGAGACAAATTAGTGGGAGATGGAGACCATTATTTGGGAGAGGGGGACATGTTCTTAAATAGTTTCTACTTCCATATCTCTCTTTATAGAATGCTTAACAAGCATTTCCCAGTGAACCCTCACTGCAGACCTCAAATGGCAAGCATTCCTTTGTATTAATGGCCCATTAGGGAAGGACCATTGGTTTCTAGTACCAAGATATTTGTCTTCAGGCCACTGGTATTAAGCCTCAAGGCTACGGTTGAAGAGGTTAGAACAGTCAACAGCAAGGCTAATGTTGATTCCAGTCCCAAGAACACATTTGACTTCCAGCTCTGCATTTTCAGTCTTCATAATGCCAGCAACCGCAGTTCTTACTCCTGGGCGCTGGATCTGACCCCCATAGCACTCTTATTCAACAGATCCTCCTGGCATTCAGTAGGAGGAGATATCATTCTGGTATTCATGGGAGGCCATGAAACCACACAAGCATTAAATCACTTTGCCTAACAGTGGCAGTGAAAGAGAGAATCCAGACCTCATATGGAATTAGAGCCAGAATCCAAAACAGACAGCAAGAACTCATCTCCACACCACCCCAACCTTTTTCTTTATCCCGCTCTCAAGAATTGTCTTTTCCTACCTCTGCCCTAAAGATACTATTATATCTTCTAATTGATACTATTATAATACAAGAAGTTTCTGGTGCTATGCCGTATCGAGTGCTTTAGAGCTAATGTCTCATTTAATTTTCACTCACCCTGTGAACATGTGGATGTATGTAGCAGTCTGCTAATGCATTTCAAATGTAAAACAAACCTCTATCCACACAAAAGCTACAATGGGGTTATCATTGACTTCCTGTCCTTTACTCTAGTGAGCTGGTGGTTAGATCAAGAAAATGCTTTCAGCCACCAAAAGCTACGAGGTATACCTTAAATAGTGATAAACAAGAGGCATTGGCATCAGTCTCCCAATTCACTCAGTGGACACATCCTAACTTCTTTCTTCACTTACTCTGCCATCATTGACTGACCAAGGAGTAATTGAGATTTCATGCTGAATGAGAGCCTTTTAGTTATATAAATATAACATCCAAAATGCATCATACACATCTAAAGTGATAAGGATCATTCAGAGGTGTTTAGTTTATAACAGTTTATACCTGACTTTCATCTCAGCTACACTATAATAGTCAGAGTCTACACTGACACCTCCAAAAGTCAATGGCTAAATAGAGTGCAGGATCAAAAAATGTTAGACTATCATCGCTGAAGTCAAGGTTTGCTACATAGGTAGTGTATTTAAGGCTCTGGATTTGAGTCCTTAGCATGTCTAAAAGTAGGCACAGTAGTATACACTTGAAATTCTGGGTACACACTTGCAACTGGGATGTGTTGATAGAGGATCAGTGGCTCAAATCCATCTATGGCTACAGAGCCAGAGCCTCAGGGTTTAATATCAGTGGCCTGAAGACAAATACCTTGGTACTAAGAACTAATACAGTAAAGACTTAATAACCAAAGAAAGCATTTTAAGACACATTAAAGAAGAGAATCTCCTTTTGTTTTGCTATTGTTTGATGGGGTTTTGCTGCACAAAGCTAGACTGGAGTTTGCTATGTAGCCCAGGCTAGTCCTGACTCATTATCCTCTTAAGGTAGGGGTCTTGATATAACTCTACATCTCTTAACATCACTTTTCTTATCTAATATCCTCTTTCCTTATCAAATAAGTTTTTAATGTAAATATAGCTAATAAGATGAGTCAGTTGGTAAAGGTTCTATGCTAAATATGGTAATTGGTTACCCAGAACCAACACAATGAAAGGAGAGAACCAAATCTTGAAAATTTTCCTCAGACCTACACATGTACACACACACACACACACACACACACACACACACACACACACATACACACACACATCAAATAAATGCAAGAAAATCTTCCTGAAAACAAAAATACCAGTATTTTAAAATTGAACATGCTACTTAAATGCAAATTATCACTATCAATCTTTTTATAATATTATAATTTATACTCTCCTTTATAGAACACAGTAACTATGTGTTTATGATCATTCTTCTAAATGTTTGATTGAGAGAAGCAACATTTCCATTAGCAAACGTATTTTTTCTTCTATGTTATAACGAGTGAACATTGAGCAGATGATCTGTGAACATTGTGTCCTGCCAAACTGGTTCATAGGGTGAAGGTATTTGCAAACCACATGATCGGAAGGTCAACTGTCCACTCTTAGCAGAAGAGTGGATTTTTAAAAGCTATCATCTCATAAAGAATATAGACAGCAGCCAAGGATGTAGGTCAGTTGGTAGAGTACTTGCATAGCATGCACAAAGCCCTGTGTAGCTCTCCAGCTCCTCACAAATCAGGAATGGGAGCACATACCTGTAAGCTCAGAGCTCCTGATATGACAGTGGCAGTGTCAGAAGTTCAACCTTGTTATCACTACATAGTGAATTAAAGGATGCCTTAGGATACATGAAATCAAAACTCACCTAAATAAACTAGAGTATGGGCAAAGGCTACCATAACATATGCTTGTATATTCAACCTGCACATCATATAGCCTGCTATAGTCATGGAATACTCAAATAGGCTTGATTTTAAAGAAGAAAGAAAGAAAGAAAAAGCAGTGAAGAACAAAATTCTAAAGCCAAGGACACGCTGGTAGATTTGTGATAGCCGCAGGACCAGGACCAGAGTTTTCCCACTCCTAAGTGAGTTCTCACTGTGTCGGGCTATCCATGAACAACTGCACAGGCCAGCTTAGCTGTTTCTGATGGCAGTTTGTTTCTTTAAAAGCATCAGAAAGACTTTGCTGATAAAGAGGGTTATTGTAGCTATAAATGGGTTATTTTTTTTTAATTTGGGCAAAAGACACACATACATTATGAACAAATCTCATTTCGTCTCCTGTAAACCCAAGCCTCCCTCATCAGACGCAAATGCTGGGAAGTGTCTGGAAACCAAATATATTTATACAATAGACAATCACCCCAAGATATGGGCTGCAAGGAAATTAGCATGTCTTCAATGACATTATTCCTAAAATGTCAGTCACTCATTACAGCATTTGTTCCTCTGGTCGTATTCTCAAACTGGATTATTGTCTCTGAATTTTTAATAACAATTTGGTGGTTCAGAATACTGACAGTGATATATGACAGCAGCTCCAGAGAAGTCTTCTGGCTTTCTATATTGCATAAATAGAATACAATTCTATCTCTGTAGGCAGTGTCAGAATCATTCTCAATGAAGATAATATTGAATCCATCTGCCAAGAGAAGGTCAAAAAACGTATATAGAAAATAAATCATGACTAACATAGCATTGGCTAAAGGTTAAGGATCTAAAGGACAAACACATATTTGGAAGCACAAATCATTTCTTTTTAAGGTAATAATTTGAAAATCTCTACCTCTGGAGTGGTGAACAGCTTACTCCAATAGCTACCTACTTTTCCAAAAATACTATAATGTTGAAAAGAATAATGATTGAAAAATATAACTGGGAATGATACTGGAAACTCAAAGTTCTTTTGGAGTTTTGATTGCTTTGGTGATGACTAGCTATTAAATCTGTTTCTCAGCACTAGGAAAATCTAATCAATGTGTACGTTGGCTCTAGAAATGTCATTCTAGTACATTCTACAGATTCATAGATAAATTAGTTATAACCATGTAAGTAGCTATATTAGTTACTGCTGCATCACTGTGAATAAAATAAATCTCATGTAAACAGCTTGAGAGTGGGAGAATATGTATTTTAGATCAGCCTCAGAGGGTTCTGTTCACAGGTGCTTGGTCCCAAATTTTTGGATTGAATGGATTGATGGTGTGGGCACATACTGAAGAATATTGGTGTGTATCAGATAGGAATCAGACAAGGAGGCAAGCAGCCAGGAATTGCATAATCCTAAGAATCCACTCCTAGTGACTTAGTTTCTCCAGCTCTGTCTCACTCCTAAGTTTCTAGAATATTTCAAAACAATACCATTAGCCAAATACCAAGCATTCAAAAACTAAATCTTTGGAGGCATTTCAAATTCAAACCATACAGTGGCACACAGAATAGAAGGTAGTTGTAATGGTGGATTCTGGACCATGAGGACCAGAAGGAGCCTCAAGTTTCCATGGGCTGGTGTATCGTCTAGTCCTCTCAGCAACCACTCCATCTCCATAGGCTGCTGACACTACTCCATGCAAAGCCAGCACCTCATGTAAGCAAGGCCACTCAGCTTGGATGCTCATAGACATGAGGATACTTAGAGAATCCTATTCAGACAGTACTCTAAGAATGCAAAGTAGCCACAAACAAGAAATACAAAAGCTAAGGGCAACATGCTTTCCTTTGTATCTGAATTCCATGTTTACCAGAGCCACAATGCTTTCTAAAGGAAAGAGCCATAATGCCTTCTGAAGAAAAGCTTCACAAAAGCAGGACATTAACACAAAGCATGATTCAAAAGAACTTGGTGCATTTCTTTTCTTGATCTCCATCTCTGTCATAGCCTCAGTCACACACAACCTGGGAAACATTTAGTGTTCAGAGCCCATTCTAACCACTCAGCTTTGAATTTGGTGAAGAAGGCTTACTTCTCACTCTTATCATATACACAACACATCCAGTGCTTCTCATTGATATGCTCAATACCCTTTGGTTGAACTATTCATTATCCATTTCAGGAGGGTAGGGACTGTGCCTTGACCTCTGTGTGAAGCAACTGCCAACAGAGCCAGGCCCAGGCACACAGTAGTTGTCATATAAATAATTCTAAGTGAATAAATCGAGGAGCAAACCTGTTTCCCCAGGCCAACTTCCATATACCCATTCCATATTTATAAAATAAAAAGAGGTATTTAACATAAAAAGAATGTTCTTTCTTCCTCCATACTTCCAACTCTGTATTTGGTACCATCCTTATGGTTCATAAAATGAGTAGGCAAAATAAAAGACTACTAGAGAATAATTTAATGCCAACTTGTCTATCATTTGTTGGAAAACTGGGGAGAATAAATAGGGTACAAGGTTCTCATTCATTTAAAATTCCAGCCAACATTCTGTGGCGACTCCCCACGGGCGCATGAGGTTTCTCCGGATAAGGTGCCTTCTGTAAACGAGTGCGGATTTGTAAGCAGGCGATTTTGTTGTTGCTCAGAGCCTTTAATATAATATTTAAAGTTATGTCCACTGGATAAGGCTTCATCTTGCCCAACCGTTTCTGCCAAATTGAATTCAAAAAACCTATGTGGGTTTTTTTCACCATAGTACCATGATAAAATAGAATTCTTTTCCCAACTGTAGGTCTTTTACAAAACAAGAAAACAATTTATTTATTTTTTTGTTGGTGGATAACGAAGTCAAGTATCTGATACTTTTAATTATTTTAGGAAGTATGATGGCTTTGTACAGTAGATGTCATCTGGAGTATTCCTAAAAGACACAGAAAGACTTAAAGATTTTTAACTTCATTTGTGTTGTCTTATATGGTCTCAATGTTGTATTTACCTTAAAATAAACCCATGTGTTTTTCTGGCCAAAAAATAAAAATAAAAATAAAAAAAATAAAATTCCAGTCAACACAAAAGTGGTGATGCCTATAATCTCAGCACTTAGGAGGTAGAAGCAGAAGAATCAGGAGTTCAAAGCCAGCTTCATTATGTAGTGAATTTTGGTTTATCCTGGGTTTCAGGAAATGCTGTCTCAAAACAAAACATGAGCAAAAATGTTCTGCTTAGAAAACAGACACTAAATGTCTTGTGCAGACATAATAACCCATCTGTCTATTCTTTGGTAGAAGTGTTTTGCAAGAGTTTAAAACTAAGTAAAGCATCCAACAATGCCATGGTATCCATGCTTTGCCAAGAGAACAACAGTCTTGGAGAACTGATGAGGGTCTGAAACAGTACAAAAGCTGTTGAAGGATGTATCTCTCCAACTTCTAACATGTTGACAGCTACACTAATGAACTGAGTTCTGGAGTGGGACACTGTCTCAGCTGTGTGGTCTTCTCAGCAGCCATTTCCAATGGAGGCAGCAAGAAGAGTGCTTGACAGATTTTAGCATCATCTCCCCAAACCCAAGGCCCTGTGATGCCACTTGGTTGTGATGAGTATCCAAAGGGAGACAGAGAAGCATTAATTTGCAACTGTGGCTCTTACTCTTGGGTTTCTCAATGGCCACATCTGGGTGAAATCATCTAGCGAGACATTAGATGTCTTTTCTGAAGAGGACTTGGTTTTTCATTCTGAGTTCCTCACTCCTAAAATTGGCTGAGATCATTTGCTGTCAAAGGCATCTCAATCTCTATAACAGTAGTGTCTTTTTCCTTCTTTGGTACTGATGGTGGCAACCTAAGATACAGCATTCTCTTCTGGTCTCATAGCCAACAGGTACACATGTACACATATACAAATACAGGCGAAAATACTCATATATACAATAAAATTGAATAATTCTTCAAAGAGTGGGTGTTAAATGGCAGTGGCTCCTCCAGATCACCTTTGGTTTGTCTACTTTTTATTGTGAGTTTGAAATTCAGTACTCCTTGTTTTGTTTTGTTTTTTTAATTTGGAGTAGAGGCTGAAGGTGGAGGGGAGACTATGAATCATATCCACCACACATTTATTTATTTGCATAATGTTGATCACACTGACTATTAACTGGATATCCATAACCAATCAAATTTTAAAACAAATTTCTTCTGGTCAGTCATACTTTCTTATAAAGATCTCGAGCTATGACAGACACCATGTCTGGAGACGACAAACTAAATGTAAGTCTGTCTCCAGAATTCCACCATTTCAGTGTCTCCTACTAATACCTGCCATGTTAGATGGGTTCTGGTAGAGTAGGGAAGCAAACTGTGCATTATCCTAATAGATTAAGAAAATAATAGTCCATTTGGATCATTTCCTGGGCCTCTATCCAAGCCATGAGATAGCTTTGCTAGTCATTAAGAATATAGGAGAAGGTGGGCTTTTTGTTCATAACTATATTGCATTTCTAAAGGGTACTGTATTCATTTCTTTATGAGTGTAATCTAATCAGGAAAATAATTGATTCATAGGAGAATTGCTCCCTTGACAAACCTGTCATTGTTTTAGACTGCAATAGTAATCCAAAGCCCATTTCAGGGCTTTTGTTTACACATGAACACTAATAAGCAATTATTTTCAGAAAAAAAACTTAACTATTTATATTGGTTCCTTTAACCATTTCCTCAGAGTTAGGTCACTTTGTAACATGTATAAAGCCCAAAACTATAAGAACAACTCACAGTAACTAAGGTTTGGAATGAGTAGACATGCGATTTACAACCAAAGGAACAGTCTTCAGGTCCTGTGCCAATAGAAGATAAAACGACTACTCATTGTCATGACATTAATTTGATTCGTCCGTCATTAAACAATAATGACAATCTCATAGTGACACATGAGGATGTGTTTGTGGTATACTGTATTAGTTTTATGTCCATGTGACAATAAGAAAAGATTTACTGGCTATGATACCAACATTTAACATGAAAGTTTTTACATAGTCAAGTTCATAATCAGATGACCCATGCCTTCATACACAATAATGCTTAATTAATCTATTTTGATTGTCATTTATATTTGAAGGCATCCTTTTCAGTCTCAGCAAAAGTTTAGAATAGGCCATGAATTTCAATTTCTACCTACTAACTTTTCTGAAATGTGCCAAAATCTGGGGTAATTATCAAATTATGTTGATGTAATGTGTTTGTGAATTTATTATCCCAAATAAATGATTATTGTTTAACAGTTGGTTACTGAAAAACTGTTTTATATCATAGTATCAAGAGAAAAGACTTTCTTCAGCTTGAAATGTGGTTTTTAGATTGTAGCAGTTAGAGGAGAACCTGTGAGGTCAGCTCTCTAGGCCTTGGGATCAACCTCAAATTTCCAGATGTGGCAGCCAGTGCTTTTATACATTAAGCCACTTCAACAGTCCCTAATTGTTTTATTTTTCTGCAATTTTTTTCTTTTTATTTATTTTTCTCTTACATATTACATCCATACTGCAGTTTCCTCTCCCTCCTCTCCTCCCAATTTCCCACCACCACCTCCTCTGTCCCCCAGATCCACTCCTTCCCCTGGCCCTTTAGAAAAAGGAAGGCTTCCCCAAGACGGTAACCAAACATGGGGCGAGGGCTGTCTCTGACTCGTTTGGCTTAGATACATTTTAAAAGACAAATTGTGTCCACCATTTGATCTTTCACAGGCGGAGGAGGCTTCTGCTTGGGCATCAGGCAGTAGGGTTTCTTAATTGTTTTGTTGAACTTCAAAGCAACATGTCTACTAAACATCACCCCTATGTTATAGATGAAGAAACTAGGGTCTAAATAAAAGGAAAATATGTTCAAAACCATGCAGCTAAAATGGAGCCCTCCAGGCAGTCAGACAGTAAAGTAATACAGGAGGCACAACCAATGAAGCAAAGTACTGGTTAAGACATCAGTCAGTAGATGGTCAGCCAAAGCACCCTTCCTCACGTAGAAAATGGTGCTTGCGAACTTGGTGCATGTGCTTCTTGTTTTATTTTTATTTCTTGTTTTTGCATCTTGGTTACTAAACCAACCTAGCTTCTCCCTGAAATTACAGACTTCTACCTATTTGTTTTAAATCTACTTCAAAGTACCCAGTCTCAGAACTCAATGTTTTCCTTGGTTGGTTTGTCTTTGTTTTGTTCTGAATTTTGTTACTTTGTTAGCCGGAAGCTTTCCTGTGTCCCACAGCCACATGGTCCCGAATAATCACACAGAGGCTTATATTAATTTCAAACTGTTTGGTCCATTACTCAGGCTTCTTGTTAGCTAGCTTTTGCATCTTAACTCAACCCCATTTCTCCTAATCTATGTTTTGCCACATGGCTTCTAAGTTATCTGTGTTCCATTACATCTTACTCCGTGGCAGTTGGCAGTGGCTGCCTGACCCTGTCTTTCTTCTCCCCATCTTTCTGCTTGGATTTTCCACCTGGCTGTAAACTGTCTTGTACCATAAGCCAATACAGCTTCTTTATTAAACAATGGAAGCAATCTATAGTCACAGCTTACAGAAAGACATCCCACATCACCTTTGTTTCTGTTTTGAGATGTTGTTTTACTGTGTAGCTGATGACGACTTGTGACAATCATGCTTCAGCCTCCCAAATACTGGTATTACAGGTGTGTGCTACTATTTACACATGAACACACACACAAGGATATATCAAATAAATACTTCAAAGTATAAACTAAAAGTTTTTCTCAGTATTAAGCACTTTCTCCATGATGAACACAACTGCCATCAGCAATGTTAAGATTTGTGGCTCAAGCTGGATATGGTGACACATGCCTTCAATCTGTCTCCCTTGGGAGACAGAGGCAGGTGGATCTTTGAGCTTGAGGCCAGGCTGCTCTATGTACCAGTTCTAGGACAGCTAGGGTGATATTAAAAATAAACTGTCTTGAATCCCGTCCCTCCAAAAAAAATTGTGTCTCCAGGAACATCTTTGGAAGAGGAGACAGAATGAAGAATGATTGTAAGGACCAGAGGTGTGTGTGGTGGGGATATGGACACAACACTGGGATCATATGGTGTCTTCTCTACTCATGAACTCACAGCGGTTACAGATGTCTACACAAGACTTGCACAAGATCAAAACAGTCAACATTCTAGCATAAAGATAAGAAGGGTTCACAAGCCTTTTTGCATCTAGCTGAAGAGTTACTGGCATTTGATGGGTTCTGGGGGAGGGAGAACAAGATTATTTTAGGAGTGTGGCACTTAGAAGGTTGACCACCTTCCAGATATCCCTATATCCTTGTATGCATCAGCAACAATAACTTGACTCAGTGGGTTATATTTTTTAAAGACATTTAGTTAGGAGGGTTACATGGGAGATGATCCAGGAGAAGCTGGAGGAGGTGAATATAATTGGATCTTTTTGTTTCTATAAATGAAATTCCCAAAGAATAAATACAGATATCATATATATTTTTAAAAATGTGCTTCTTCAACAGAGGTACTCCAGTGGCAAATGGCACTAGCCTTGATATCTTGGATCCTCAATTTAAGTCATGTACCCATTTCTTAACTTATTGCCTTCCCCAGGAATAAAGGGTATTTCAGTCATCTGTAGACCTTGAAATTAAGATATCAATTCTGAAATTCCAATAGTTACCACAGATAAGGAACAATATTCCCAATGAAACAAGCTGAGCATATGCCAAAAAAAAAACCAATGGGGAAAAGTATTCTATTATTGTGTACACTGAACTTTCAAAGAAAGCTTGAGACATTTATTATAATAAGGCACTGAATCTGACTTGTTACATATGCAGACAACTTACCTGAGTTCCAGAGAGAAAGGGACTTCCTGATGGCCACACAACTTGATACGGTTAGAGATACACACTTAGATTATACTGAACTTCCTCTGCTTTTTATTGGATTTGAGACAATGATTGCCAGAGAAAATTAAGATGATCATAGCCTTTATATAAGTCAACACTCTCAGCTGCTTCATGGAATTTAGTTTCTGTATATTGCTGCAAAAAGGGGACAGTCTCAAGGGAAAGCAAATTGCTAGATAAAAAGGAAAGCTAGCATGTTCTCCAAAGACCATTCCTTTCAAAGCAAATTGACTCTGATACTAAGATGTCTATAATAAAAAGGAAGATAGTAGTGGTAAGAAAATGGGAAAACTGAAATGTTCCGACATTGCTGATAGAAATGTGAAATGGTATAGTCTGTTTACATATGAATGCCCACAGGAGTATTATTCAAATAGTCAAAGACTATAACAACCTAAATGTCTTTCAACTGAGGAACAGATAAACAAAATATGGTATATCCATAGAAAAGAATACTATTCATCTAAAATAGCTATAAGGTGCTAGCACATGCTACAATATGGACACACCTTGAAAACATTGTGCTAAGTTAAAGAAATCAGACATAAGAGGCCATGTATCATATGATTTTTTTCATTCAAAGTGTCTAGAATAGCAAGAAAGTAAATGGATCATTTCCAGGGATGAGGGGAAGAGAACAAAAAAGTATGTTTATTAGTTTACAGTTTCATACATATTTTCAATGTGTTGTAAATATATCCACCACCCTCTTTTATCCCATTTCCAATTCCTGCACACTCTATGCTTTGGGATCAGTCCCCCCTCCACTTTTGTGTCTTTTAATTTTATATACCCTTTTATTTATTTATGTATTTATTTATTGAGGCTACCCCAGTCTAATTAGGAATGCTTCTGTGAGCAAGTATGACATGTTATTATAAAAACAAACATAGGTGACTTATAAATCGGTATACTGTTGAAGAAAATTACAGCTCCCTCCTTAGTAAATATTAACTGACAATAGCTTCTCATAAGGGGTAGGGCCTCCTAAATACTTCCCCTGTCCTAGGCAAAATGTTGGAATTGTCAATCTTGTGCAGATCTTGTGAAATAGTCAGAGCTGACATGTGCTCAAGATTGCAACTAACTGTCTTGCCAGATTCAAAAGACACTGCTTCATAACACTCCTCAAATGTTCTGGAATTAATGGTAGGGTTTCATATTTTTATAAATATAGTAAAAAAATTGTTGTGTGTTAGGTAGGTTCCTAAATACTAGCTGATTGACAGATGATGCATAGAGGATGATAGGTAGGTAGGTAGATAGATAGATAGATAGATAGATAGATAGATAGATAGATAGATAGATATAGGATTGCAGTATTAAGAACTTACCAAGAACTAAGTCTTAGGTTGCCTGTTGAAAGCACAGACACATGTAAAGCAGTTATGGTACCTGTCCTTGTGAAGCAAGTGGTCCTAGGAAGGTATGCTTTCTCTTCCAAAACAAAGATGGCAAAGAGTGATGGAAACAAAGAGTAAAGTATTTTCCTAAGTTGAGAGACAGTTACTAGTGTTTCCTTTAGAAACATACCAACGCTCTGCTTCTGTGCTTGTGTAATAGCTTCTGTTTTGTAGAATCTTTAAGAGACAAAGAGAACACTTAACCAGAGTTGTGGTGAAAGTGTGATGCAGCTGCAGGAAAGCAACAGTCAATAGGACCTACCATGGTACTACACATTGTACCCTGTGGTGTAAGGTAAGCTCTTGGAGACATACTGCCTGCTACCCACATCAGTATCACTCTCTCACTACCAGAGAAACTCCTATTGTTCTGGAAGGAGTTTGGTAAGGAAGGGAGAACATACACCATGGAAACACAAATTTTTCGGTACACATAGAACCATCTACCTGTCTTCAAACAAAACTAGCAATAAGTTGAAAGAATATGAGACAGCCATTAGTGATGACTGTTAGAGAAAATATCCAGTAGAACCCAATGTAAAATCTCTCTCATCCATGGGTTCACTCCATAGAACAACCTTATTTTTACCAGGAACTACCATACAAACAACACACAAAATGACAGCCTAAGTAGAGATTGTTATCTAAACATTTGCTTCACAAACCCTAAAATTCCAGGCCAAAGAAAGTAAGCATTGGCATATTCATATTCTAGTTTTCAACCTACATGTAGGAGCAAATTTCTCTTCCTACCCACAGTGCCAAACTTTTCTGAGGATGAGGGTGTAACATTATGAAATCTTCTTGATATAGTAATCTCCCAATTTTTATATCACTTTGCATATATCTGGCACATCTTTCAAGGGTTCCATTTACAGACTTGTGTCATTGTTTACTTAAAATCCTAGTGAACAAAAGAAATAGGTGCACTTGACCTTTGAATATGGAGAGTCTTGTGCAACTCTGTATTCTGGTTGGCAGTGAAGGAAGGGGAACCAAGTTAGGACATGTAGAGTGATAGAGGAAGGAGGAAAGTGTGATAATATTTTATAGATAAATGTATTTTTAAACTTGAGATTTACTTATTATGGTTTTGAATGCTTGTGACATTTTGATACTATGTGAAGATACAACATATTAGGCACATTGCATTCTAGTTGCTGACTTCCTGTTTAAACTTTGTCTATGGCAACTATTCAGTAGGAATTGTCAGTTGTGACCTTATTGTGCATAGGTAGAGACTGATGAGGGGGTGCCATCAAAATAATGAGCATAACAGGCCAAACCTCAAATCCCTTACAGCTGACCTAATGTATGCTGTCCAATTTAGAGGATTTACCTAACATCTATTGAGCACTAACTATTTACCCAATTTTGTTGCCAAGTTCAAACTGACTCACAGTTCCAGGCCTATCTAGTTGGAGATGTGGAATGAGTGTGATTAAAGCCGAGTGGAGAGTGGGCTTACTCTTTGTCAAGTAAAAGCCTAAGACTGTTCTCAGCTTTGCGGCTTTAGAAACTGATTTGAACAGCATCAAGAGTGAATTAGTCACTTGGGAGAAAAGAAAAATCCAAGAATAACCATGACAGCTTTCCATCTGTAGTTCTCATTTTCCCGGCTTCGCTGCTGACTCATAGCTCTTCTGATCACCGCACCCCTTTCCTTGAGTATTTGTGTTAGTTTTTCAACACTTTAACACAACAACTTAAAGGGGAAAGCTTTGTTTGGGCTCCAGTTTCAGTCATGGTTCACTTGGCTGTGTTTTTTCTAGACTGGAGTTAAGGAGAGCATCATGACAGGAAGCATCTGATGAGGAAAGCGTCTCATCTCCCCACCCTACTGCCCTCTGCAGGCAGGAAGCAGAGAAAGCAAGGCGAAGGAGTCAGAAACAAGATACACCCTTCAAGCCATGCCGCTGTGGCATGCTTTCTCCAACCAGAATCTCCCTCTAGTATCCACCACAACGCAATAACATTAGCAAATTATAACTTTACCTCTCAGTGATCTTGGTCTCTTGGGACCAAGACTTCAGCACATGAGTTTTTGGGGATCACTTCATATCCAAGTCACAACAGTGCTAACTGCATCCAGTAGATTAGACATATGACCAAGAATGACAAAGCACATAAAATTTGGGGTTAATCAGCCTGGCTGAAAATAAAGTTATTTAACCAATTCAATATTATTATTATTTAAGAAATAAATTTTGTCCCCAGTGAACATAGATTTAAAAATTCTCACCAGGTAGTGATGGTGCATGCCTTTAATCCCAGCAGTTGAGAGACAAAGGAAAGTGGATGTGTGTGAGCTTTGGGCTAGCCTCATCTCCAAAGTAAGTTCCAGGACAGCCAGGGCTACACATAGAAATCCTGTCTTGAAAAACAAAAAGAAAAAGCAAAAAAACAAAACAAGAAAAGACACCCCCCAAAAAAGGTCTTAATAAAAACATACAAATTTGTCAGTACACATAGAAACCATCTACCTGGCTTCAAACAAAACTAGCAATAAGTTGAAAGAATATGAGACAGCCATTAGTGATGACTGTTAGAGAAAATATCCAGTAGAACCCAATGTAAAATCTCTCTCATCCATGGGTTCACTCCATAGAACAATCTTATTTTTACCAGGAACTACCATACGAACAACACATAAAATGATAGCCTAAGTAGAGATTGTTATCCAAATATTTGCTTCACAAACCCTAAAATTCCAGGCCAAAGAAAATAGGCATTGGCATATTCATATTCTAGTTTTCAACCTACATGTAGGAGCAAATTTCTCTTCCTACCCACAGTGCCAAACTTTTCTGAGGATGAGGGTGTAACATTATGAAATCTTCTTGATATAGTAAATCTCCCAATTTTTATATCACTTTGCGTATATCTGGCACATCTTTCAAGGGTTCCAATTACTTATCAGACTTGTGTCATTGTTTACTTAAAATCCTAGTGAACAAAAGAAATAGGTGCACTTGACCTTTGAATATGGAGAGTCTTGTGCAACTCTGTATTCTGGTTGGCAGTGAAGGAAGGGGAACCAAGTTAGGACATGTAGAGTGATAGAGGAAGGAGGAAAGTGTGATAATATTTTATAGATAAATGAATTTTTTAACTTGGGATTTACTTATTATGGTTTTGAAAGCGGACATGATGCTGGAGAGATAGCCGAAGTTCTACATCTTATGCAGGCAACAGGAAATGGTCCAAGACACTTGAGCATATATGTAAGACTTCAAAGCCCACCTCCACAGTGGCATACTTTCTCCAACAAGGCCATATCTGCTAATATTGCCACTCCCTTTGGGGGCCATTTTTTTTTCTAATCACCATATCACACTTGTAGATGACATATTATTATACATAAGAAATTTCAAAAATTCTACCAGGAAACTTCTAGAAATGTGGCAGCAAAGTGGCAGAAAACAAAACCAACAAAATTCAGGAGCATTTATATATATCAATAATACACAAGCTGAGAAAGAGATCATGGAAATATTCCTGCCCATAATCACCTCTAAAATAAATAAATAGAAATAAACCTAACCAAAGAGATGATAGGCCTCTTCAATAAAAACTAAATCTCTGAATAAAGTATTTGAAGAAGACCTCCTGTGCTCATAGATTGATAGAATTAATATCATGAAAATAAGCACTCTCTAAAAATGATTTGTTTTATTTTTTCAGTGTAATATGAACCAATATACCTACAACATTCTTCACAGAAAAAGAAATCTTAAAAGTCAAATGAAACCACAAAAGACCCCAGATAACAAAAGCAAATCTGAGCAGAAAGAACAATTGTGGAGCACTTACCATTCCAGATTTCAGGATATCTTATGGCCCTCTAGCTATAAAAACATCATAACCCTGGCACACAAATACACATGTATATCAATGAAACACAACAGAAGAGTACATATAAGTATCAGATATATCTGATATCTGACAAAGATACCAAAAATATAAATTGGAATATGAAAGCATCTTCAAAAAATGGTGCTAGGGAAGCAGAATGTCTACATGTAAAAGAATGAAATTAGACATATATATAAACACACACACACACACACACATATATATATATAATCACTGCACAAAAGTCAACTCCAAATGGAACAAAGACATCAGTGCAAAACCTGAGACACTTAATCTGCTAGAGGAAAATGTAAGCAAAATTCTGTAGGACATAGGTATAGGAAGGGACTTTCTGAATAGGACCACATTTGCTCAGGAAGTAAAAGGCAACAATTGATGAATATGATCTCAAAAAACTGAAAAGCTTCTGCATCAGCTAAAGAAGCAGTCAATAAAATAAAGAGGAAACTGAGAGAATGGGAGAGACTTACTATCTGGTAGAGGATTAGTTTCCAAAATATAGAAAAAAGCTTGAAAAATGAAAAACATCAAGAAACAATCCAATTTAAACATGAGTTACAAATACGAACAAAGAGTTCTCAAAAGAAGTAACAATGGCTAAGAAGTACCTTGAAAGTTGTTCAACATCCTTAGCAATTAAAGAAAAGCAAATAAATGTGTTGAGATTTCATCTTACCCCAATCAGAATAGCTGAGATCAAAACAACAACTGACAACAAATTCTGGCAAGGGTACAGGGACAGGGGGACCTTCAAGGACAGGGGGACACTTTTCCATTGTTGGTAGGATTGCAAACTTGAATAGCCATCATGCACATCAATGTGATTAATTCTCAGAAAGCTAAAAAAAGGAATCTGTGTTGGAAAATATTTGATCACACTGTGTGAAGATGTGTCTCTGTCCTTCCTTGACTGCTTAAGAATCTTCTAATTGGCTTAATAAAGAGCTGAATGGCCAATAGCTAGGCAAGAGAGGATAGGCAGAACTCCCAGGCAGAGATGGAAATTCTGAAAAGAATCTGAGGTGCACAAGATTTGCCAGTAAGAAGCGGAGCAAGGAGGACCTACTGTACTGTAGATAGGGAACAAGCCACATGGCAGAATGTAGATTAATATAAACATGTTAATTTGAGTTGTAAGAGCTGGTTGGGAACAAGACAAAGTAAAGACAAAACTTCCATAATTAACAAGAAGCCTCTGTGTCATTATTTGGGAGCTGATGATCCAAAGAAATTTTGACTACATATCTACCCTATGACTTGGTTATACCATTCCCTAGCAAATGCCCCAAGGACATTCACTCCACAGATACTTGCTCACTCATGTTCATTGCTGTTCTATTAACAATAGCTAGAAAATATAAATAACCTCAATACCCTTCAGCTAGTAGCTGGATAATGAAAATGTGGTACATATAAACAACAGAATTCTACTTAGCTATAAAGGAAAAGAAACTGGGCGATCCTGGAAAGTGAACTTGGTTGGCTGGACCAAGGATGGATGGACCCTGATCCTGGAGTTGTGCTATAGAGATGTGACTAAGTGTGTTGTTCCAACTCCTTCTTGCTTGAACAGGCTACAAGTAGAATACCAAGATCATCAAACACACCTTAGGAAGTAGGGAGCAATCAGATCCCTATAATGCACACTCAGATGTCTCAAGCAATGAGCCCTGGAGTGTGAGTTGCATCAACATAGACAAAAGGATTCTGTTTGAGACACACTGCTTATTAAACATCTTTGTCAATGTGCATGATTCTCATGTTCCAGCCTCAGTCTTGCAGATAATGCTAAGCAGTCGAATGGAATTATAACCTTTTTTGTTTCTTTTTTCAGGAATTACCCAAGACTTCTCTGAGGAGGTTACTTATATCCCTAGGGATATAAAACAAAGGCAAGGATTATTCATGTGGTCAATAAAAGTGCATTAAACCCCTGCTGTAGTTCTACCAATAAATAAAAGGAAGATTTCCTGTGCTCCTAGATTTTATATACAACCTGAGGAGATGTTCAGTAAATAACTATATAAAATGTGGCCTGTTAGAGCTGAGGAGGGAGATATGGAATATTCATAGGAAAAGGAAATGGAATCTTTTCTGAGAGTGGAGATTTAAGCTGAAAATATCATGTTAGAATTTTAATGTGAAAACTAAAGGAAATAGTAATAATGATAATTACTATTTAGGATTTTATTTTTAATGCTCCCTCAAAGACTTGAGGAGGTTAGGGGAAATCTAACACTCTCAAAAAGGAATGATTGCCAAATCTCTAAGGAAATACATTTATTCTCCTCTATAATCAACAGTAATTTGATGGGAATTTTTGGAAAATAGTAAGTGGGAATGTCTTTGTTCTGATCAATCAGAGAAACCTAACAAAATGAGTGCCTACTTCATTGCCTATGATCCATCTATTTGTCCTGTATTGCTATTGAAACTTTAGTTTACTATTGGACTTGATCCTCCTGAATTATTCCTCCAAACAAACGTACCAATGCCTTATTTTGTGTTACCCTGCCACTTAAAATTTGCATGATTTTTCAACTACCATTTTACATCATGTGGGAAATGCATAGTTCTCCCTGGGAATATTTAGACTCTTGAGGTTTCTATGACTCTGGCTATCCCTGGCTCCAATTTCCAGCCTCCATTGTAGCTTTCTCTCTTGCATTTTGTGTCTTTGAATTGTGCCTTTATTCTTTTACCTGTGCCTCATCATTACCACACTCCCAGCCTCTCAGTACAAACACACACTTCATCCCATGCATACAAAACATCTTTTAGATAAACATTTAGGGACAAAGATGACAAGTAGCTAGACAAATTTTGAGCAGATTGTCTAAAATTAGGAATTACCCTTCTCTACCTCTGAGCTAGTTCTCTAAAGATTATTGTCAAGTGAAAGCCCAATTTTTTTTATATAAATTGACTATATACCTCCCCTTTCCCTTTCTGCACCATTATTCCTTCTTTGGTCTCCATTGTTTTCTCTCTCCATTAATATTGTTCCATTCATTTAGGAAAGATCTATTTCTCTCTTTCCTCCTACTCATATTGTCCTTAATATCTTATCTTTATTTCAAAGCAGTCTATCAAGCTAATTCCCCCCAAGAAAATATAATTTCTTCCCTTGGTGGATAACAATAATAAATTTTACTTTCTATTTTTTTATATAAACTCTGAAAAATATCTAAGCTGCTTTGAATGAAATTTTGTGACCATCTCAATCTAAACCTCTCATTTTCCTGCTCAAGCAAAAGCATTGTGGGTCCCCATCACCGTCACCACTACCACCATGATAGTGTTTTAATAACAGACAGTCATCTCTTCACATATCATGTTCCCTTGGCTAACTCGAAAATGGAATGGCAGTGCATTTTTTTAAATTGTATTTGGCCTAGCTTAAAACAAGGGCAAATTCAAAGCTAAGCCTCTGTACTGAGAGGTTTCTTCTGTGGGAAAGTAGTCAAGGATAACCACAATGACAGCTACTCTCCACTCTCAGGAAGCGCAGTGGCAGTGTGAAATTGAAAATAAAGTATCTGCAACTGCTCTGTATTGTATGTGAACACTTAGCATCATTAGTGGGCAAAGCTGTGGTATGGAACAAGCTAGGAAAATGTCATTTCCATGTGGATTTAGATTTCACTGTCTCTGAGAATTATGTTCATCCCTGACATGTGACCAAGTATGTGCTTGTGTGTTTATATGCATGCACCAATGGTTACCCCCACAGACTCGAGAAGCATTAGAGCTGTCTGCAACTCATACATACTACTGAAAAACTCTTTTTTTTTTTTTTTTAAAAAAAACTTTATTTTATTTATTTATTTGCCTTGGTGTTTGCGTGGAACTGGAACTACAGACAGTTGTTAGCTGCCATGTGGGTGCTGGGAATCGAACCCGGGTCCTCTGGAAGAGCAGAAGGTGCTCTTAACCGCTGAGCCATCTCTCCAGCCCTACTGAAAAACTCTTAAAGGAACTAAATTTAAATGCTCACGCTACATGGACTGTGGAGAAAAGTTGATAGCATCACGATCATGAATTCTGTGCTATAAAAAGTCTCCAAGACATCATGTCAGACTGACCAGCTCTAACTTGAGGATGTAGGATGCAGAGGAAGGAGCTAATGAGGAAGGTAAAAATATGAGTTAGTATGGAGCATAATAAAACATGTATGAAGCTGAAGGATGTTATTATAGATTACAAAAATAAATCTAAGCAGAGGAGGAGAAAAAGAAGGCAGAAACTGTGATGGACCCATAGCACTCTTTGAATTTAGAGAAGCTTGGTTTACTTCATCACCCTAAACACCATTTAGTGAGAGTCATGGGGCCATTGCTGGACAGTGTAGAATCGGAAACAAAGGACAGATTCTGCAAAAAAAAAAAAAAAAAAAAAAAAAAAAAAAAAAAAAAAAAAAAAAAAAAAAAAAAAAAAAAAAAAAAAAAAAAAAAAAAAAAAAAAAAAAAAAAAAAAAAAAAAAAAAAAAAAAAAAAAAAAAAAAAAAAAAAAAAAATGGGTTCTAGCCCTTAATCTTGTTCTTCTGGATTTTTAAAAGATGGAGCCTACTATTAATAGAGTCTACTGGGAGGCCCAGGCCATGAAAGTTAATGGAGCTGAGTAGTGGCCCCTGTAGAGTCAGAAGTAGTGTGACATGGTGTGAGATAGAAAGTCACTTCCAAAAAGTGACCTTGGAAATAATTCTAGCCTCCAATGTAGCAGAGAACATGAGTGATGATGACCATGGGCCATTGAGACTTAGCTTATTTCTGGTGAAGGCTCCAATGTCACTTAGCATGTCAGATGCCTCAGCAATGACAATGAGTGGCATTAAATGAAGAAAAGACTTATGTGTATAAGTGTTTTGCCTGTATAGGTGTCTGTTCAACAAATGTGTGGTTTGTGACTGTTGATGGGAGAAGAGTCTCCAGGGACTGAAATTATAGACAGTGGTGAGCTACCATGAGGGCACTGAGAATCAAACCCAGGTCCTCTGAGAAGTCAGTGCTCTGAACTGCTGAGCCATCTCTCCAGTCACAAAACTTCTTTAATATATATCTATAAGCTCATCCAATTCAAGGAGTGGGAAGAAAAGTACTGTGAGCACTGCATTCTTGGAGTTGAATTCTTAAAGATACCATGGAAGTCCATGTTTTGATAACTTTTAATAACATTAATTTCTTAGAGCAGTCAAGTGATTTCAAACTAAAAAGGCTAACATTTGCAAGTGGCATTGTCTTAGAAAGATATGGTTCTGGTATGAGGGATAATGATAGCTTTCTGACCAGGGACATACTTGAGGGAGCACCTAGACCCGATGTCATCTGTTGTTCTTTTCTTGATGTGAATGGAGTCCATGGAATGGACAGGCATGTGCATCCAGCATATAACCCATTTAAACAAACTTTGGGGATCTGTTAGAGATAATGTAGCTGACAACTTGACTTTCAATGGTGAGTTCATGCCTTCGGTAACAAGAATTCATTTTAGAATTCTCTGGGAAGGAAATAACCCTAAAACCTTTACAGGAAGTGATACATCTACTGTACTACAGACAGATTCCCAGAATGCACCTGGGAAAATGTCCATGGTATGGCAGTGTTGGTAAAACATACTAGTAACAGAGGTGCTCAGTACTCTATTGAAATAATTAATTTTTTGTGTCAAGACCACCAGATATTTGACCCACTATTATTCTCAATGTCTCTTAGAAGATATTGTTTAGATGAGGTTAACATTTCAGGCTGGGTAAAGATGATCACCCCTCATCATGACTATTCATCTCCCCCAACAAGCTGAGGCCATTAATAGAAAGCAGTCTAGCGTCTCTGGAGGAAGTGGAGTTTGCCAACAGACTGACGTCATATTCTAGCTCAATTCTTCTGAACCACTGCTGTGTTCCTTTAATGCCATACCTCATGTTGTAGTGTGGTGACCCTCAGCAACTGAATTATTTTCTTTGCTACTTCCTAATTGTACTTTTGCTGCTGTTGTGCATCATAATGTAAACATCTGTGTTTTCCAATGGTGTCTTAGGTGACCCCTGTGAAAGGGGCATTTAAACCCCAAAGAAGTCAAAACCCACAGGTTGAGAACCACTGCTTTTTTCTTCCATGTATTTTAGAGAAAAGAGACACAGAGAGCAGTTATTTTCATTATTTAATAGAATGCCGAAGAACAAAATAACTACAACTATTATTAAATTTGAAGCTGTGTTTATTAAGTTTCTCCTTTTAAGATATTCTTAATGCTGTATCTTTTTAAAGAGATTTTAATAAAATGTGTCTTTTATATAGTAAAGATAAAAAAATAAAAATAATAAAACAAAACACTGCTTTAGCTATACCACACTTCTGGGAACTAGACTCCAGGTATGCCTTACACCTGCCACCTGCATCCTTTACACTTGACAGCTGCCAGGGCATCATCTGCTTCAGCAACCATTTACGTCTCCTCTCTCCTTTTCTCCTTTTCCATCCCCTCTTCCTCTCTTACTTCTTCCTCTCTTCATCCTGAGAGAGAGAGAGAGAGAGAGAGAGAGAGAGAGAGAGAGAGAGAGAGAGAATTATCTAGCTAATGCTGGCTAATACTGGTAAGATGTGAAGAATGGAGGTAGAGAGATGGTTTAGCAGTGAAGACTGCCTATGGCTCTTGCAGAGGACCCAATTTTAGTTCCCAGCACCCATATCAGGCAGCTCACAATTTCCTCAACTCCAGTTCCAGAAGATCCAACACCCCTGGCCACTGTGGATACCTGTACTCATACTGATGAGTATGTGCACAGCCAATGTGCACACATACATACAACTTTAAATAATAAAAATAAATCTTTTAAAATGATATTTATATCTGTATTATGGTTATTCCACTGAAACAACTCTTGACATTTTATAAATCAAAAGAATGTACCAGTGTATAACTGCTATAATTTTTCAAAATGCCTGCTCAAAAGAATACCCTTGAAATAAGAGAATATCCATGCCACCTGTGAGTCATACCATCACAGAGATTCCCCTGATCAAAACCAAATGTCATATTGCTGCTCCAGAAATGTCACATAATTAGATGGGGGCTGGATAAGAGTCATCCACCTGCCACAGCATGAGGGAGGTGATGTGAGAGAGAATGAATAGGAAGACAAAGCTGGTGACACACAGTGACATAGTGTACCTGGTGCAGGGCTTGGCCCTGGAGGCACAGCAGGCCCCACAGCATTCATGTAGCACAATAGCAAGAAATGGCTGTGAGCAGCTCATCCCATCAAAGTTGCTTTACTGCCCATAAATCACAGAAACACCACAGCATCCCTACGAGTAAAAGAGAGACCTCCTACCTTTCCACTCTTTCCCCATATGAGGTTCCCCATGGCTCCGCTTAAAGGCTAGACACATGAATAAAGGCTATCCACCTATTGATCATTGATCTTTCAACCAACTTGGTCAGACTGAAGTATTTTACTGACTGAGATGAAATTATAACTTACTGATTGAGATGAAATTATAATTTGCTTTTTGTAAGATTTCATATGAAAAGATTATAATTTATTACATGCTTTTCCCAAAGCAATAATCTCTAAATCTTTTGACAAATGTATCCCTATAATTGTCATTTAAATAATGCATCATGATGCACAAAATAACTGGGGTAAAATGAAATTTAACAAATATATCTTTCAATAAATAACATGTTAGGGCTACAGATATAACTTTGTGATAGAGCATTTGCATGGCATGTGCATGGATCTGGATTTAATTTCATATATATGTATATGTATGCATGCATACATATATAAGTATATAATTTTTAAAGATAACTGGTGGGCATGGCTGCTGTTAGAGGAAGAGAAGTTTTCTTCAAGAATGCTACTTCTGAAAGGTCTCCTGGTTCAGTGGATAGCTCTACCCCCATGCACATGCTCACAGCCCTCAATGGACTTGGTGGTTTAAAAAGAAGAACACATAAAGTTGGGAGGGAATAGTGGTAGGCAAGAAATGTGGAAGTAGGAATAGATGGTGAATTTGATCAAAACACATTATATATATATATACATACATACATATATATATATTCTGACAATGAAAGCAAACAAAACCCCCCAAAACAGCAAATAAGTACATAGTCCAACCATGATTCTTTATTCATAAATTATATCCTTATTGCATGTATATCATATGTCATATGTAATGTAAAACTAATATGAGAATAGAAAAGGATTAAAATATGTGCTATCTTCAGCAAAGGGGTCTTACCATCCAATTCCAGGAGCCTCCAAGCCGGCAATTCACAATCTGCAGTGGGATTTTCATTTAAAATTCTATAGACTCTAGGAGCAGCAGGAACCTCCATTAAAACTACTTTTTTTTTAAATCATTACAGTTTATATTCAGCACATGAAGTATGTTTCTATGTGGCCTTTTTATCTATCCAGTGCTCATGCCTACCTTCCCCCTAACCTTTACCTGACCTAGGTGGGGGCGTGAGTACTGATGTTTCTTTACTATATGAACATGTAGTCAAATAGCCTTCGATGCATTTCTGTTAAGATTCATATAGGCTAATGATGTTCTCGGACTTTGACAGAAGAGCTTATTTTTAAAGTGAGCGACAGTGGATGCAGAATCACAATTAGACAAAACACCAAGAATAAACAATCTCAAGCATCTGTAAAACCAGACCCAAGGTCCAGGGAACATCGCAAGAGAGGAAGCAGAAAAATTGTAAGTGCCAGAGAGCAGAAAGGGGTGCTATGAACTGTCTTTTGAATGTGACACAGTTGTGATAACCATGATACACTGTGTAATAGCTACGGGCATACAACTTGCACGCCTGCCTGCAAAAAAAAAAAGAAAAAGAAAAAAGAAAAAAGAAAAAATGACACCTCAGTAGGAAGGGGATGTATCTGAAGATTGAGAAGTATGCCAGGATCAGGGAATGTGAGAGGGGCAAGGGGGTCAGTGTGGTCAAATTGTTTACAGACAGACACGTGTGAGACTGACAAAATAGTTTTTAAAACTAAAAACCATTTAGACAATCTAATATTTTCTGTCTTTATTCTAATAGGTGGGCCCACATGGGTCCCACTTGAGGACAATGCACTAGAAAGACCTCTTCAGTTCCTGGCCACTTGTCTAATATCAATCTATTAGAAATACAAAAGCAATAACCTCGCTTCACCTTCTGAAGTACAAATCAGTCCAATGAAGTGGAAACGATCAACATGAAAAGATATCAGAGACATATCTTTTGTAATAGGGACATAATAAAACCCTCTGGCTTTTCTCTCTTATGTTTCTGAGGAAAGTGGTATTTCAAAAACCCTAAGAAAGTCACCTTAGCACTGTTGGAGCACAGCTCTGTACCTCTCCATTCAGTACACTCATCCTAGATGGTTTCGTTTAACAGCACAATATGTTCTACTCTTGTGGCTTAAATATGCTTCCACATTCTCTTCTGCAATACAGATTTAAACTTCTAAGGGCAGGAAGGGTCTCCCATGCCCCTCATTCCTCTTCACACGACGGGGATTCTGAGAGTCATGTTTACCTAATTCTTCAGAGGCTAATAATTCACCACCTGAGTCTGATTCAAGAAAGCAAGGTAAGTTTAGTGATGTCAAACAAATTGTGGTGGCCTTTATTCATAATGCATTTGCTTGAAATGCCAGCTGGCTGCAAATATATGCCAGGGACCTGGGAAACAATAAAATGAATAAGGGCTCTTGGCACAATGTCCCGCAGAGTTTACTAACTACACCTCTGAGCATCTTTGAGATAAGACAAGAACAGCCAGATCCAAATGCAAGCAGGCCACAGAAATGTAAGGAAGGACAAATGTGCTTGTCAGCTGAGTCAGACACATTCAGCCATAAATGGAAGCCTTGGGGTCTCCGAATACTCCTTATGGAGCTGTGAAAGTCTACAGAGGTCACGAGTCCACAGATTAACATTAAAGATCCTGAAAACCAAGCAGTCTGAACTAGAATATGATCACAGCACTGACAGCCACCATGGTTTCAACAAATTGGTAAGCTATTGCCATAAAAGACGCTGTGTGGGGGAAAGCATTACCTCCATAGGACCATGATATCAGTTTGCTTCAGCAAGGGTACATACAGCAGTTAGAGCAGGAATGTTTATTCCAAACCCCCTTTGGATTACAGATGAGGAAGTTGAAGGCAAAATGACTTGCTGGGAATACACTGCCAGCTAGTCAGAGCTGGTTATTAGATTAGAGCAGAAAAGAAGAGTCAATACCAAGAACAAACTTGTTTTGCAGTTCTTCCTTATGCTTATGAAACAATGTGGTTTGAAGTAACTGGGGAGACAGAGGGATGAAAATAGTTGATTTTCTGAGTCATTTCAAGGGCTAAATTTTAATTTTTGGTTGGCAAAGTATTGTAGTTCAGTGACCTGAAACAGCCATAGACTTACATGTTTAATTGACCTATTTGTTGCTGCCCATGTGTTATTTTAAGCATTTTTTTCATTTGCCTAATGCAAACAGATTAATATGATATCTTTATGGAAAAATAAACAAATATATTTTTGTTCCAAAATGGGTATGTATTAGTCAAACTGCGCCATCATTTGCTTTTCTCACTAAAATATTTTTCTATAGCTGTTTGAATAAGCATGCTTGTTTCTTATTTTTTTCATTGCTGGTGGTTTTTTGTTTTGTTATTCTTAGTTCTTTGAGAATGTCATATGGCTTGTTCTGATTATATTCACCCTCTCCAGCCCTTCTCTGATCCATCCCACCTTCCTTTCCCACCCAATTCCAAGTTCTGCTCTGACCTCATCAAGGGCATTTGTGCTGCCCAAATATTCTTGACTATGCAGACCCCTGAAACATGGTCTACATTTCCAGGGCTACACTTTTAGAAAAAGTTGATCTTTCCTCTTCCAGAATCTGGGTATTGCCTATAGCTTCTTGGATAGGGGTGGAAATTCCTGCCCAACATCTCCCTCCTTGCTGAGGTTGGGCCAGGTTTAGGCTTGTACAGGTTTTATGCATAGAGTTGCAACAGCTGTGAGCTCATATTGCAACTGTCTTGAAGTTTCCAGAAAACACCATTTCCTTGTAGTCATTTACTGCCCCTTCTCCATGATAATCCCTGAGCTACTGTCATAGTTTCAAAGGTGCAAACTCCAAGGTGCATAGACAGACAGACAGACAGACAGACAGACAGACAGACAGACAGACAGATAGATAGATATACAGACAGATAGATATTGTGTTATTTACTGGGGAGGAAGTAGGTTAGTTCTAATTACTCATTCCTACAAAGAATGCTATCCCAACCTCCCCTTGTTTGGTATGATACCCTTTATGTCAGATTCATAAAGTAGGTTTGCTGAGCCATAGAATGTTACTAAGACTTCTAATAGAAGTCTGTGGGATATCTTTTCCACAAAATCAAATTAAATTTCAGAAACTACTTTTGGTAGGTGCTAAACTTTACCCTTGGTGCAGTACTTCTCTTTCTCTAGTGGTTTCTTTTAAGAACCTGTAGTTATAGGATGATTTTTCTCCATTTATCTTGAAAACCAATGTAATGAATGACAAATGAGCACATATCAATGAATATTCATGGTCTCCAGTACAAGGATTTGGAAATGACTTTAATTTTTAAACTCTGAACTTATCATGACCCTTAAAATTAAAATATTGTACAGTGATATAAAACAGTTTTATATTACAGCCTATAAAGAAAAACATAAGGTACCAAAGATGCCACATTTGGTGACACCAACTGTCCATGTGTTTAATACCTTTTCCTTCTAGTCTTCCTCTTCTACCTTCTTCTCCTTATGCCCCTCCTCCTCCTCCTCCTCCTCCTCCTCCTCCTACTCTCTTGATGTTTCCTAGGCATCATGTGCCAGGTGGAGCGTATACACCAAGACACTGCAGCTACAGACCTACCTCTACTCAAACACTCTGCAGAAACTTTGATTTCAACCAATTAGCACTTTATAGAATTTAAAAGGGGGGGAAGGCTTTGAGATGAGAAAGAAAACCAGCATTCATCAGAGCATTCACGTTTGAACACTGTTCCTGCTCCCAAGCATCTCTTCCATAGAGGACAACTCACAATCCTCCTTCAGTGAAAATTGTTCAGGAAACTTTTATAGCCAGCAAGTGATGGAAAACGTCTCCAAACCTTTATCTTCCAGCACTGAAATCTATGTGTGCCCTGTTTCCCAAACTGCCTTCATGATTGTCTAGTCAAATAACACCATATAGATGAGAGAATAGCCCAAAAATGTCCAGGATTTTCTGAAGACAATAGCGCTACTAATAGCTCCAACCTTTGCTTCAGCATCTAGTGTAGTATAATCATTACGTTTAGTAACATCTAGTAACTGGTATTAAATATGATTGTCAATATGAGAGTCATTTTCTAGCCCCTGGATTTCAAAATACCTGTATTTGAACCCACCTTAAGAGAACAGATTCTAAAAATGGATGCTATCTTGGTTTCATTTCCTGTGGTCATAACAAAATAGCCTGGCAAACGCAACTGAAGGAAGCTAGGGTTTATTTGGCTTATGATTCCAGGTGACATCATTGTGAGAAAGTCGGCGTGCAGAAACTTGAAGCAGCTAGTCATATCCATAGTCAAGAGCAGAGAGAAAATGCACACATGCATGTGCTTGGGCTCAGATCCTTTTCTCCTTTTATTTTTATTTTTTTCTATAGCCCAGACCCAGTCCCAGGTGCTGTCCATTTTTAAGCTTGCTCTTCCTGCTTGACATAATTAGGAGGATCCCACAGACATATCCAGAGTCCAAACTAATCTAGACCATTTCGGGGTGATAATAGATTTTGTCACGTTGACATTTTAAATTAATCATATAGATGTACACAATATCTGTTTAGTCTAGCTCCCTTCTTCTCAGGGCCTTCCTTTCTAAGTGTTCAAAACATCTCATTCTCACAGCAGAATTAGGAATGGAGCACTGTCTGTCCCCAGTCTTAACTGCACACACAGCTATAGAAAGAGAAGCAACCAAACTATGCTCTATTTGGCACTTCCCTGATGGTGCATGGTGATTTCACAGAGTGTGTAAAAACAAGACTCTCAATTCCAGTAAGGAAGAGAAGAATCCTACAGGATCAATCCTCTTGGGCAGCCCTGCAGTCCCCACTGCGACTAAAAATTACTCTTGAAGCAATAAAGAATCTAGCCACTGTCTTCTAGAACTTTCTGAATGGGGTTTCTTACTGAAATTCTATCATGTAAAAATTCTTTTACAAATACTCACTAAATAAAAGTAACCACAGCTAAGATTTTATGGTTTGATTTATTTTTTTATCTTCAGTTTCCTGCTTTATTTGAATCAGCCATTTCCTCATTAGATAGATATCCTGTACAGTTTCTCTCAAAAATTTGAATTTGTGGACTACCACTTTTTAATTGCTCATCATGATGTACAAAACTGAGTTTAAATGAAGTTGACTATACACACATACAGGAACTCAATACCTGCCCTCTTCCCTCCAGCTAAAAGCAATAACAGCTTAACAGGCACTGGTTTACTTCCCAGTAAGTTGGCGGTGCTAATTAAAACACTGTTCATATTAAAAGAATACTAGAAATAATATCCAAGGAGGCTAGGGAAAGTGGGCACATTTTAGTTGTCTTTGGAAATTATCCTCTACACATGTTCTCTAAAAGTCTTATAGGTTACAAAACTAGTTCTGTATTTTCTGCTCAACAAATCCAGCTGTCAGAGTACAAAAAATAAATGGCCCCATGTGTCTGAACTAAATCAAGTCAGTTAACTGATAACTATTTTCGTTAGAATTTTGAAAGAACTGTATCAAAGACTGTGTTTCACATTGTCCTTCTTCTCTTATGGAATAAGCATAAAAGTACTCATGAATGATTGATTGGGGGAAAGTTTCTATACATACAGACCACAGCAACATCAATGCTATGTTGTGGGAAAAAGCATGGTCATTCTCTTGCCTTGCAAAGTTGGTAGGAATGATTGCATTTTAATGAATTCATGGTAACACAGACAATTTTGGGGTTGGGGTACTGCATGGTTTCTGAAGGTTTTCTAGCACATCCCCTGATCCTGGCTAGCTGATCCTGCACCACTGCAGACCCACCATAGCAGAAGGAAGAAGTGGGAATAGACTAATCCCATTCATCCCAGACTCCTAATTTCCAGCCAGCTTCAACTGTCAGAGGTGCTTAGAGTTCACAGAGATGTTTTAGTTTCCCATTCAAATATTCATAAGAAGCAAGGACTGCAGTTTGCTCGCTGATAACAACTTCATTTTCAGTTCACACTCAGCTTGTCCTTGAGGACTGCCTCTGTCCACCCAGATTGAATTTTACCCAGTCACGTGGCCTTTCAAGGATAATGGAGTTTCCCTAGGAGGAGGCACAAGAAACGTGTTCCATCTTTTATCTTTGCCTGGCTGGATGATGGAAATAATTACAGGAGACAGTTATGGATTATCAAAGGGACAAGTGAAATCATCAGGCCTATATCAAGCATTGCTTTGTGCTCCTGGGCAAGGCAGATCTTTTAATTATTTACCTTATGAGACTGTGTACACCCCAGGGAATCTTAAAATAGAAACATATTAGTACAAATATTTACTTGGCAACATTGTCCCTGAATATAATAATGAAAACACTAGGAAACTCTTGATATGCCCTTGCAAGAAATCCAGGGACTGCATCATCCTCTGCATGGGAGACCTTGTCATTCATTCAGATCTCTTCATTGTTTGATTACAGTTGTGGATAAACAAATGCATTAGACAGAAATTTATACTACTTAGGTAAAGGTTAATGGTTAGCACAAGAATTACCCACAATAGCCTACAAATAAGAAACAGTCTAATACATGAAGTTTAAGTGCCTTAAAAAATGACATCTACACACAGCATCATCTGAGATGTACAAAAAGAAATCTAGAGAGAAACTTATCTAAAATTATTTTATGCTTTGATGTTAAAACTCAGAATTATCCTGAGCATAATGTATATGATATCTAAAGGAAGGGGTTATTTTTCTCTCATGTATTATTTGTATTAAACAACACTATGCCTTTTTGCTCATTAAATTTGCAGGTCCTTTCTGTTAGCATTCCTGAGACATTTGTGTGTTCCTAAAAAGGCCAAACAGACACATTCTGCAATACTCCTTTATACCAGGAGGAAAATACAGTTCTGTCTGAGGCATAGCAAAAGGAATTTGAATCTTGTAGCCACTGCCAGATAAAAACCTGGAAAAGACCATTAATTTCATTTGTTTTTCTTATGGCAACGCTCGTTATCACAACTTCAGTTAAGGGCGTGCCAACAGTTATACCAGCAATTATATATCAGAAAAATTAGTTGTAAAAAATAAAGCTCCTGGTACTATAAACTATGTTATTGCTGAGATTTCACTGCATTGAGATGGAGAAAGATGCATGCTATAAATACTTGATGGAATAAACAATTCTTTGAATAATACTTGGCAGGAATTACAATGTAATGTTAACTCTTACGGGAAGCACCAACATTTTTATGGATCAAATGGGCTATTTTTTCCAATGGATATCCTACGCCTCCCCGGTCCCCAACATGGTTCTTTAATCTTTATAAAAAGAAAGTCTAAAAATATTAAAATGTATACCCATGCCTGTTAAGTTTTAAAGATTCCATGAGTAAATACCTTCACTACCATGGGGAACTCAGCACCAGTGCACTATAAGGTAGACATACATATTGGCAGTGGGCTGGACACTGACAGAAGTGGCAGAAATGACAGTACCATTAAATCTTCATCTAACACTAGTAAGGAATCTGATGGCCATGTATGTAACCCAACTAGCCAATACCAGTTTTCCAAAAAGACTTAGATAACATATTCAAACTAATATTTTTTATAAGTGTCTTCTTCACTAAAAGCCAAGTATTAATTTCAAGCAGTAGAATGAAGCAAATTATTAAGATTTAATAGCATTTTACTATTTCAGCAATCTATATACTATGGCTGCTCCAAAGTCATAATACCAAAGATAATACTTTCTCCCATGCTAGCCAGAAGATGTCCTCATGGAGACTCCAGGAAGTCCAACAGTCTAAAGATATAAAATTACTTTCAGAGATAAGGTCTCAATGCCAAACTTGTTCAATGAAAGCAAGATAATGACATACTTAATTACTGTGGTCACTTATTGAGGCCTTTGTGCCAAGTACTTTACAAATGTCATTCTATTTAATGGTCCCATGGACTCAGCAATGGAAAACTATCTCCATTTTATAAATGAGAAAACTGAGGTTCTGAGATAATATGTGAAGTGTCCAAGGTCCTTTTCTTCTCAAGTGGTTAAAATAAAAGTGCAGTCCTAGACTGCCTAAGCACCACATACTTAGTCCTTTTGTTATTCAATACTCCTTCACTATTGGAAGTGATTAAATTAAAAGTTAATGGGTAATGCCCTGATACTTGTGGACACAATGACTTAAAGAATATGGTACCCATAAAAGAGAACCCCTATGGAAGGATGACCCAACTGATCTTACAAAAACTTTTCAAGTTTATTTCTTGATATGTATAAATGTTTGTCTTATATGAATATATTTGTATCATGTGTGTGTCTGGTGCCTCTAGAAATCAGAATAGGGCACTGAGTCCTCCTGGAACTGGAGTTATAGATGGTTGTAAGCTACCATATGAATGTTGAAAGAAAAACCTGATTCCAAAGGAAGCCAGTGCTCTTAACAGCTGAGCCATCTCTCCAGTCCTTACCCCCAACCAAGTGACTAATTAGACAAGCTGGTTATGGCCCTATCTGCTGCAGCCAAAGAGAAGAGCTAAGAAAGAGAATGAGAAACCTAGTAAGAAGAAAATATAAGCATATAAAAGCCTTGTAGGAACAGGTAACAGAGCAGCAGTATTTGTTTATCAAGGGAATGGAGAACCTTGTAAGTGTAAAAGGAAAAGGGGTAGGAACATTTGCATTGCTAAACTCAAATGAATAAATTTAATGATTTCAAGATTGGCAGCAGGGGGTGGGGGGGTGGAAGTGTGCTCCAGACATGATGCACGACCACACCCCTGCCGGAGAGTTCAGGCTCCTAGGCACACCCCCAGGGGTGGCATGCCCCTAGGTGTGGCTGTATGTCTACCTGCTCCCTTAAATAGAAATAACACTCGACAGTGGGTCCTTTTCTGCTTTCTCTTTCCTTCTTCTCTTCTTTCTTTCTTTCCTTCCTTCCCCCTCCCCTCTTCTCCGGATATCCAAACCCCCTAAATAAACTCTGTGTAGCTCCTGGCAGCAAATGTTTCATGTCTCTCCCACGTACAAAATACTAACAGAGGTAACACAGACAGATAATTCTCTGCATTAGTATATGATCAAAGAAAATGACCTACGCATTAAAGATTGTCTTCATGTAGAGTCACTACTGTGGGGGCAGAAAATGCTGCTGAGCCACAGGCACCAGTAGAAAGGGAAACTCACAGCACAATGAGACAAGATGTCCAGCCAGCATCATAGGTTCACAATGGTCAACCCATCCAGGTCAACATGAAGGAACTCAGACCTACCATGCCAAAACTACACAATCAGTGACCCCTAACACTCTTCAAAGTTTGAGTATATTTCTATATGCACAGAAAAAATATATGTCAGTTTTCAAAACTTTGCATGGCTTGCTCTAGTATTTTTAAATTTTTAGTCTTTATGAAATCATAAGTTGAAGATCACTGACCATATGTTACCAAACTAAACTTAGTAAAGTGATACTTAGGTTATCATTCTGATGCTTGGCTAGGAAAAGAGATATTAACATCCTTCTTCATGTAGGAAAAGGAGTCTAAGCTTCAGTGAGACCTCAGATGTCTCAGGGCCCTCTGTTTACTTCTTAAGGACTGGGACCCAGACTTAATGGTCTTCCAACTTCATCTTCTTGTCTTGCTGAAAGATAAAGATGAACCCCCAGGGAATTACCTCAACCTTATCTATTATCCATGTTTAGGCCAAGTCTCTACTTGAGGAGGAAGCCTAGAGACTCACTGCAGAATATCTTAAAACATCATCATTTACTAAGTCCTAGAATCATCAAGAGAAGTCAGATGAAAGCAAGTATGGTTCATGATCTTCAGAACAAGGCTGTGTTTAATGATACCTTGTCATAAAGGATATGCAAATCAAAGCCACAGTGAGCTGCCATGTCATTTCAATAGAATGGTTATAATCAGAAAAAAATTAAATACCATTAAGAAAGGGGAATTCTTATATATTGCTGCTAGGAATGTAAATTTATATTCATTCATAAAACAGTAGAGAAGAGACTCAAAAACTAAAAACAGACCCATCATAAGCCCCACCATTGAAAGGAGAGTTGCTCATATCTCCATGTTAACTTTAGTTCTATTCATAAGAGCTAAGAAGTGGATCAGCAAAGTTGTCTATCAGCGATTAGATGGACCAAGCAAATATAGAATATACACAAACTGAAATATTATGTAGTTTTTCTAAGAAACTAGAACGGAATGCTGTCATTGGTTGCAATATGGATAAAATTGGAGGACATCATGCTAAGTGAAATAAGCCAGGCACAGGAAGACAAATGTCATATTTTGCACTCGTATGTTATAGCTTAAAAAGAAGAAGGTGGTAGTTAACAATGGCTATGCAGGCCAGAGAGAAGGATGGTTAATCAAATGTAATGGGTTCATGGTGAGCACAAAGCCACAATAACAACAAATGTCAGCCAAGAAAAAAAATTTAGAGAAATATTTATTTCCAGCAGCAGGTAAAGCAATCATGAGAGAAATTTCCAAAGCAATGTCCTCCCCAGAAGCATGGAGATTTTATTTGTTGCCCCTCTACATGATCATATTGGAAAGCATTGTGGGAGAAAGCACATTCCTCAGGGGTTCAGTTGGGAGATGAAACATCAGTTTCTTGGCTATGAGCTAGCTAAGTACATCCCTTCGAATGCTCAATAAAAAGTCACATTTAAAAAGGAAAGGCACTGGAGGTCATCTCAAGGTCATAGAACATTCAGAGGTTAACTTGGTAGATAAAAATGCTTCTGGGTATGTTCAGTTTGTGTCATGAATTTGGCAGGAGGGAAGGTAGACAGGAACTCTTCTGGACATACTCACTTTTATTCACCCTGAAGTTTTAGATTAAATAGATTTTAAGGAAATTTTGAAAGTGATTAACATAGGAGTTTGCCCCTAAAGGTGTTCCTGGATCCTTTAATAGATAGCACAGAGTTTTGGTGGGTTTTTGTTGTTGTTGTTGTTGTTGTTGTTTTAAATTGAAAAACTGGTAACAAAATACAGTCAGATAGAAGAAATAAACAAACATACTATTATACAGTAGGGTGATTATAGTTCATAGAAATTAACTTTACAAAGAACTAGAAAAGGCTTCTGAATCAGTGACAGGACCTCTCACTGAATCAGAAGTCTCCTGCTTCATCTGGACTGTGTCAAGTGTGGTGGCACACATTCATAGTCCCAGCTACTCAGGAAACTGAGACAGAAGGATTGCTTGAGTCCAGGAGTTCTGGGCTGTAGTGCTCTTAGTGACAGTGCAGCAGATGATCTTAGCCATTGAGCTACCTCACTGGCCCCAGGAACAACTTTTTAAGATTTCCTGCAGACACAAAATTCTAATTGGCAATGCAGAGGGCACATGTGAAAACCATAGACCCGGGAAACGAGTTCTGCTGGGTGAGAATCGGATTAGGAAAAGTACCAGAAATACCCTTTTACTTTTTTATTTCACTCTGTCTTTTACTTTATTTTCCTACTGATATGCACACAAAGCTAAGAACTGATTTTAGGAAGAATAATGTGGTGGAAATGTTCTCTGTATGCTGTAAATAAAGGAGCTGTTTGGCCTATGTGGAGCACCGTAGAAGTGGGTGGAGGATCAGAGGACAGACAGGTAGAAGGAGGGTGGAGTTAGTCAGTCTCCATTCAACCCCCGAAGAAGAGACATGTAAGGAATCCAGGTGAGCCACAGGCTGAGCCATGTGGCAGATAGAATACAAGAAATGGGTTGAATTAAGATGAAAGAGCTAGCTAGTAATGTGTTTGAGACATAGGCCAAACAGTATGAAATCAATATAAATGTCTAATTCATTTCTTTGGGAGAAAAAGCCGCTGCGGGCCAGGTCCAAACCTTTGGCCCAATCAGGGCTGGAAACTTTCTATAACAGAATATTTATAATCCACTCCCATAAAAAGCTTTCAAGTCCATAAACTAAAGATATAATGGATAAGAATTATATGTATATGTATGTGTTACGTAAGGTAGCAGTACATTTTTTAATTGGATGTGCTTCAGATTTGATAAAATTTGAGAAATTTCTCTATTTGCAAGAAATATATCTAAATCTTACCTTCACTTCTTTGTGTGTATTTCCATCAAACATAGTTTCAGAAATATGTTTCTTAACTGATAAAAATTAGCCTCTCTTGAAAGATACTTTTCACTATTTATAAAAAATATTTTTATTCCAGTCTGAATAGTGTTAATAACAAGTGATACTTTGTTAAAGCACTCATGTATATACTGTGCATCCCAGAGCTATTATATACTAAAGACACATATAGAGTGTCTGAAATAACTTTGTAACATTTCATAACTACATGCCTGTGATCCCAGTATCTGGTGATGAGACAGGATGATGGACAGCTCAAACCAGTCTATACGGCCTCTGTGGTGACAGCAAGGCCAGCCTGGGTCACATAACAAGACCCTTTCTTCAAATAAATAGGATAAAGTTGCTTCCCTTCTAAAAAGCTTCCCTGACCTACCAAGGTCATTTTCATGGTCAGTTACAGCCTCTTCTAGCTGCCTGATGACTTCATCAAATAACCCATAATCATGCAAAAAAATTGATATAAACATATAAGATACTATGCATTGCTATTAAATATTTGGCTTCAAATACCTAAGCACATTCATTTTGGGAGCTTTAGAATCAGAGTTTTTGATTCCAAAATAGAAAAATAAGGACATCTGAGAAAGCTACTAAAACATCCGAAGAGAAAGAAGAAAAATTATGTCTCAACTTAGATGTAATGAGGACAACAGTTTATATACTGATGCTGCCATGTCTGAACCATGCATGGTTCAAACTGTGCTATGTACTGTGGATCAGCATGAACTACAGAGAGAAAGAACAGCAACTTCCACTCTGCTTTTTATGTCACTCAATACCCTATAAGCCTAGCAAATAAAACACTTTTTAATAAAGTAAGTTTTGAAAGGAAAGATGAGGAAACAGCCGAGTGGTACAGTTGTGATCTGTAGCTGCAATGCAGAGCTAGGGCAAAGGGTGAGAGATGGTCAGTTCTCTATTTTTATTGTAAACCAAGAAGCTTTCCTCTTCTAAGTAGCTCTCTATTGATAGAAATATGAAGGAATTCCACTAGTAAGACTTTCTGAACTTTAATATAATTGTAAATAGAAAAAGATGAAAGGAAATCTAGATTTTTCTCAAAAAATATATGTTATTTAACTAAGATATAAAACATGATTTATGTGTGAAGGCACCAAAAATCCCTCTAGTTCAAGCTGATATTAACTTGTCTGTTAAAGGTTGCAAGCTAAATGGATATTGATAATTCACTGTTCATTTGAGAGTTTAGTTTTTACTTTGAGCATTAAATGTTGGACAATTCCAGGCCAAATATTCAAAATGCAATGATTACTCAATGAAAAATTTCTGCTAACCCAACATATTAAGATATGCATAAGCAAAGAAGAAGAAAGTAACATATCCACAGCTTACATATTGAAGTATAAAACAAAATGACTAGCATATTTTAATTTTCAGCTTTTACCAAAACCTTTGAGGAACTTAAAAATGACTTGGAGTTATACCCAATTATCTTGTTACATACCATTGCCAAAATTTAAGTCTTTTCCCCGGGGACATTAATTTAGGTTACAGGATACACAGAGTTAAAATCAATATGCCATGTTTTCAAAATGTTTTAAACAATAGAATTTGAGCCGGGCATGGTAGCACATGCCTATAATCTCACTACTTGGAAGGAGAGGACAGGATGACCAAGAGTTAAAGGCTAGCCTCAACTGTGAAGAAATCTGAGGTTATCCCAGTCTACATAAGACTCAATCTAAAAACCCAACAAAAAAGAAATAGACTCTGACCTTTAAAAATAAGCTTGATGTATGCCTGCATGTATGTATTTTGTACATACACACATACATGTATTCATATCAACATTTTTCTACATGACTAAGTAATACCCACCCCTTTGCAGTTTAACTATTAAAATGAAGTTGATAAACCTCCTGTGCACTGATGTATTTAAGTCTTGTACTTTATATATTCTGACCTTAGCACTTCTGGAGTTCTAACTATATCTTCAGTTTAGCCTTAAAATTATAATAAAATATGCAGCTACAATTTTCTGTGGCAATAAAATGAGAAAAAAAATCACCTTCCAAATTATATTGTAGTTAAAGTCATAGAAAAGCTCTCTCTGTGCTGGTGTCTATTCCAGTTTTCAAAAGCAAGTACATAAAAGACATGTTTCAGGACTGGAAAAATGATAAAGCTCAAATAAATAAGTCCTTCCTAGGACATGAGTAATAATTGCACTGTAAGTTATGTAAGACTTGGTGACAGACTCCAGCAAAGACATCCATTTATCAGTCAAAGCAAGTAATTCTATGGTACGTGAATGGCAGAATAAGTCCAGCTTCGACTGATTTATGGAGTGATTTCTTTCTTTCTATCAAATGACTGAGACAAAAGGCCTGTGGGGATGCCGGTTCATCTTTTCTATTCAGGTGCCAATTCTTTTTATTACTTTTGTTGTGTTTCTAGTGCAGACATTGTTGCCTCATTCACATCCGCTAACGTTAAATAAGAAATGTTTAACTCTGGGCTATTCATGATGAATTGCTCTAAGAACGTAATTGAATGTTTACTAACCTTTTTACGTGCTGCTTTGAGTGTCGTGCAGGATTCTAGTCTGAGAGTCCAGCAGGAAACACATCATATTCATCTTCAAATATTGTTAAATCTATCGTGGTCTCTAAGAGCTAGGAGACCTAAAAAGAAATTGTAGAATCAAGTTGAAATGCCCTCTAAACCTGCTGTAGAAACAACAAAGCATGATGGGAGTATCGAGTTGCTCTAAATTCTACCCCTGTCGCTTGCCGTACAGACAGGTAGACTAAGGGCAAATTTTGTTTGATCATGTAGCAAATGTTTAGAGTCAATCTTGACCTGGTAGGGTTACTGTGGACAGTGAATTATGCAGACATGTAAATCATGAGTTGCCCAGTCAAGGATAAACTGAGCTTTCTCTAAGCAAGTCTGTTGTAATTGGTTTCTGGCCCAGCCTTTCTGGTCTACCCCAGAAGTTTAGACCCACTCTCAGCCCCACTGCCACTTAGGCCCAAATAATCACACAGATACTTACATTAATTTTATGTATATTGGCCTAAGGCCCAGGCACATAGCTTGCAAACTCCTTCATCTTAACTCAACCCATGATTCTTATCTTGTTCAGCCATACGGCTCAGTATCTTTTCTCAACAGTATTTCAACTTCTTTCCTCTGCATCTCCTGGCATGTCTGTGGCATCTCTCTTCTGCTCCGAGATGTTCTCAGAGTTTTCTTAGTCTGGTAGCCCCACCCACACTTCCAGTCTGCCTCTGGCCAATCAGCTCTTTATTAAACCAGTAGGAGGGACAATTATTTACAATACAACATAATCCCATTACACAGATCTGTTAGGCCAAGGGCCTTACTATGAAAAGAATGGTCCATAAAAAATTAACACTTTCTTCCTTTTCCTTCCCTTAAGTCTTAGGCAAATGGGTAACTACTGTTGCTTTTAAAGGCACATGCACAAACACACACACTCCTGTGTATATTCACAGGGGCCTCATAAGGTTGCCTGAAGTCAGAGAGAAGGCAAAAGTGGAGAGAAAATGACACTAATGTGTTTTTCTGTCTTGGCAATAAGCACAGATCTTAAAGTGGCTTTTGTATTTTTATTGATGGGTGTTGGTATCTCTCTACTTCTGAACCAGTTCCCTCTCCTCCTACACTCTGTCAGCCATCATCCTCACAGCTGTGTAAGGATTTCTCAAGCCTCAAGGCTGAGGATATCTGCTCTTTTTCTGTTCTCCGAATGTGGTACAGTGCCTCCATGAATATCATGGCACCAGGAGTACAAAGAGCTTCAGACAGGAGCATGGAATATCTGTTTTATTTTAGGATTTGAGATGGCAAATAAGTTAAATAAGACATGTGGAATAGAATATAGTATGCTCAGAAATTGTCTGAGAGAGAAAATGTAAATGGTAAAGAGCATCCAGGCATGCTGGGTCAGGGCAGGACCCCAGGCTAGACACTAAATGGCTCCATTTTCCAACTGATGAGTACATGTTCCTTCTCCTGAACATTCCCTCTCCTGGCCTGAAGAGTTGTTTGTAGATGAAGGCTGAGAAACACTGCTTAATAGCCTTCCTTGAAAATGCCTCCAGATATTCCATTAAAAAGTGAGTATCTTGGGAGAAAAAGCAGTATTCTTAAAGATCTAACCCAGTGCATAGAACAGTACAAAAATATTCAAGGAACATTTATCAGCTACCTCTGTTCCTACCTGCTGCTTGATTGGACATAGAAATGATGTTAATGTCAATATAACAGGAGAGACTTCTGGGTAGCAATGTGAATTTAGAAGCTGACTCTGTGTGAGGTAGCACAGAACACTATACTCCAAAGAGAGAAAATGAGGTAAAGCTTTGGAAACATAGAAAGGCAAAAAAAGGACATTTGACAAAGCAGTGACAGGGATGGGTCATAAAGACACAGAAGTTTCCTAGTGGGAAAAAAAAGGAGAGAGAGACAAGAACCGACTTTGAAGATACTTTATTTTCTGCTTGAGCAAGAACTGGAGTTGAGACTCCAAGAGGAAACCTTTCACTTATGAAAAAGGCAACCAAGACAGATACCCAAGTCAACAGGGGCACAAATTGTAACAAGGAAATACAAGAAAATTGAAACAGCAAGGCAGCAGGACTCCTCCAAAATATTAAATCTCCTCAACTACTGAGTCCAAAGACAGTGAAATAGTAAAACTCCAGATGACAATTTGAAAGATTGCTAGCAAAAATGACCAGTGTTCTAGAAGAAGAAACCAACAATCCCATCAACTCAAACCTGGATTTGAAGAGGAATGTCAGTAAGATAGCTAATATGAATTGTCAATTTTACAAAACCTAGAATCACCTAAGATACAAGACTCCAGGGATCAGTGAGGGATTATTGAGATTAGGATAAAGATGTATGAAGGCCCACTGGAACTGTGGGTGGCACCACTCTCGGGGTGGAGTTCTGAGGGATAAAAAGGAAAAACCAACCTGAGCACTCACAGCTATCACTCTATGTCACTGAGAACAATGAGACCAAATACCTCAAAATCCTGCCTCAGCCTGCTGGTGTTGTCCAGGCAGTACCTCAGAACCAGAAACAAATGAAAAAAAAAAAAAAAGAATCGGGGCAATTGTGGTGCACACCTTTAATCCCAGAACTCAGAAGGCAGAAATGGGCAGATCTCTGTGAGTTGAACGCCTGCATGGTCTATGGAGTGAGTTCCAGGACAGGCTCTAAAGCTACAAAGAAACCTTGTCTCAAACAAAACAAAACATACCAATTTTTATGTTGCTTTTACAGGGCATTTACTATAGCAATAGAAGGATTAAAATCAGCAACCTAGAGGGAAATGTAACACATTGAATGAGGAATCAGCAGTACGGATAGATAAGCCAGCAACACTGAAGAAAATTCAGGAAATCAAAATTTTGAGAAGAATCAAAAATTAAATGTTAAAGACACAATGAGTTGGCCTAGATGATAAGGGGTTTGCCATCAAGCCTGATAACTTGAGTTCAATCCTCAGGATCTGCATGGAAGGAGAGAACTGATTCCAATGTGAAGAAAGGAGAAAAGTAACACTCATACTCCGTCTTCTGACTTCCACATGTGTAATGGGATTATGGTCTGTTCCATTGTAAATAATTGTCCCACCTACAGGTTTAATCAAATATATTGGCCAAAGGCAGACAGGAAGTGTGGGCAGAGCTACAAGACTAAGAAAATTCTGGGAACAGGAAGAACAGAGCAGAGATGTCAGGAGATGCAGAGAAAAGAAGTTGAAATAATGCTAAGGAAAGGTACCGAGCCACATAGCTGAACAATGTAAGAAAGATGGCTAGTTTAAGAATTAAGAATTAGCAAGTTATATGCTTGGGCTTTAGGCCAATCAGCATAAAAATAATATAAGTGTCTGTGTGTTTCTGTGGGACTGTGTGTGTTTCTGTGGGACTGTGGGTCCAAACCATGAGGCTATGTCTGAAAGACCAGGCCAGAAACCTAATATAACACACATTTTTTTCATGGTATATTGTGTGTGTCTCCAAAATAAACAAATGTTTTTTGTTTTGTTTTAAAAAAAAGACCAGTGAATTAAATTTAAAATCACAATGAAAAGCATCGCCAAAGGATTCAAACAAGTGGAAGAAAGAATAGAAGGCAAGGTTAATAAAATACTATGCCCAAACATCAATAAAGAAAATAAAAATAAACAAGCATGGCCACAGTGTCAAACACTGCAAGATGAAACACCGGTCCTAAGGATTCACAGGGTATAAAATACTAAGATACACATGAAAGATATAAAAGTATCTAGTCTATAACATTATAGCAGAAATTCCTCCAAATCCAGAGAAATAAACATCCAAATAACAAAGGAATTTAGAAACTCAAATACACAGGACCAGAAAAATACTTCTCTATGGTATATTATAATCAAGAAGTCAAAAGGTACAAAAGAAAGAAACAATACTAAAATCTATAAGGAAAAATATATATCCTCTTTTAAAGGCAGAAACAACAGGTTTTTTTACCAACCCTAAAGCCAGGAAAGAATGAAATACTTCAAGTCCTGAAAGTAAATAACTGCCAACCAAGATAGATTTATCTGGAAAAGCTGCTTCTTTAAAAAAAAAAAAACTTATGGAAAAATTAGGACATTTCAAGACAAGAACAAATTAAGGCAATCAGTGACTCCTCAAGCTGGCACTGTGGAATTTAAGGAATATTATACACAGAAGAGAAAGAAAGTCTCAATCATGAGAGCATAGGAAAGAATAAAAATCATAAGAGAAATAAACAATAGAGATCTAAGAAGGAATCTGTCATGCTGAACACAGTTAAGCAACAAATCCCTTATACTAATAGGGGAGAATGTAATGAACAGGTGATAACCCAACCAACCAGAAAAAGGTAGCCAACAAAAATACAAAAATGAGAAATAGTTCAATAAGAAGTTTAGCTGTAGATGTCATCATCTCACTAATAAAGCCTCACAGACTTGCTGACTGGTTTAAATTAAACATTAGATCCAACTATCTCCTGTCTTCAAAACACATACTTCACTGGTAAAGATATTTACAGACTGAGAAAAAGGGATGAAATTTTTATTCATCCTAATACAATAGGATGAAGAAAATGAGAAGGAAAAAAAATAAAAGAGAAGGAAAAAAAAGCTGACATTGCTCTTTGCTCTCTGATAAAGTACACTTCAAACCCAAATTAATCACAAGAGATGAGTTAGGCCTTTACACATTGATAAATTTATGATTCATCAAGAGTATGTAACATTTGTAAATATACATGTAAATAAATAAAGCAAAATACTAATATACACCAAAGGTTAGATAAGCCTCAGTACAGTAGTAGAAGATGATTTCAATACCTTCTACTCATGTCTGCATGAGCCATCCAAACTAATAATAAAAAGAGAAACTCAGAGTTAAACCACATTACAGAACAAATTAACTTATTAGATAACTATAAAAGATTCCATCTGAAAGAAACAAAACATACATTTTTTTTTTAGTCTTCCATGAAACATACTTTAAAATAGACTACATTCTAGGCTACAAATCAAGTCTTACTGTAGTAAGAAGTTTCTGATCTGGTCTGTCCTTGAGGTCTGGACCCACAGCTCCACAGCTGCTTAGTCCCAAAGAAACATACAGAATCTTATATTAATTGCAAGCTGTCTGGTCTATACAGAAGCTTATATTAATTACAAACTGTTTGATCTATGGCTCAGGCTTATTACTTGCTAACTCTTACTCTTAAACTAACTCATGATTCTTATCTTGTTCAGGCACATGGCTTGGTATCTTTTTCAGAGCAGAATTCTTGTCTTCTTTCCTCTGCATTTGTTGGTGTCTTTGATCTGCTCTTCTGCTTCCCAATATTCTCCTAGTCTGCCACCTCCACCTCTACTTCCTATCTGCCTTCTGACCAATCAGTGTTTTATTAAACCAACAGAAGTGGCCAATATTTATGTTGCACAAGAGCATAATCCTATAGCATCTTAATAAATTCAAAATGGAGTCTTCTATCTAATCAGATCATATTATCATAGTTCTCTAGAAGCTGGTAACAAAAATAGATGTAGATAAATAGATGATAAATAACACACACTATACAAATTATAAAAACTAAACAGTATACTCTTAAATGGCCATTCAGTCATGGAGAAATGAAAAGGCTCTTAGATACAAATAAAAGTAAAAGCATAACCTACAAATTTTGTTGAGATACAGCTAGGGTGGGTCTAAAAGGAAGGTTAATAACTATGAATACTTACACTTTTTTAAAAAAAAAAGAGAAAGATCTTAAATAAATAACCTAATGATACACCTCAAGATTCTAGAAAAACAAGACCAACTTATATCACAAAACAGTATGGGGCAAGAAATCATAATGATCAGGGAAAAATTTGAATAAAATGAAAAATACAGAAAAATTCTCAGAGTGAAACAAAGACATGGTTCTTTAAAAAATAATAAAATAATACTGACAATCTCCTAGAATAATTAATTGGAAGAAAGACAGGATCCAAATTATTGAAATTAGAGATGAAAAGAGGAAGCTCCTGTAGATTCTGATGAAATCAAAATAATCCTTAAGGAATACCTTGAAAACTTACCTTGCAAATAACTAAAAAATACTGATGAAATTAATAAATTCCTAGAGACAAAAATGACCTACTGATATTAAATTAAGAAGATACAAACAATATAAAAAATATAATAACAACTAGATTGAAGTAGTCATTAAAAGTCTTTCAAGAAAGAAAACAGTGGAAAAAATGAAGTTTATCACTGAATTCCACTAAAACTGTAAAGAAGAATGAATACCAGGCCTGGTAATGTAGCTGAGTGAGTAAAAGGCTGTTCACCTAGCATGTGCAAAGCCCTGGGCTTGATCCTCAGAACTGTACAAATCTGCTGTTATGACTCATGTCTTTAGTTCCAGGTATTGGAAAATGGAGGCAAGAAAATCATAAATTTAAATTAATTCTCAGCTACTTTGTGAGTTTGAGGCCACGCTAGACTATACAATAAAAACACTGAAGTAAGTAGGAATAAAAGTTATATATAATAAAAGTTATATATATCTGTCATATATAACTTTAAATCATTTTTAAATAACAAATGATTTAAAAAATAAAGCTGAAAAACATCAGGAAAAAACCCTCTAAAACCTAGAATGAGTTTGTTTTTAAATAGTAACTAGTGAGTGGTGAGACAATTTTGTCATCACTCATTAGAAAGGGATAGGCAAGAGAAAGGGCTGGGGGTGCTTTTATGGGTTCTGGAAAGGTATCATAGTTATCAACAGTGAGCCCATACTCACTCAAATCCTTAGCACATTGTGGAAAAGAGGCTAGACCTGCAAAGTAAGAGTGATATAGTAGAAAAATTGTACTCTTCAGTCAAGAAAGAGACCCTAGTCTCTTCTGCAACTCTACCATTGACCTTGAGCCATTCTTAACTTTGGTGATGTTTGGTCTTTACAATGAGAGCCAGAGTAGAAGGTCCCTGTGAGTTTTCAGATCCTGAAGTTACTGGCACATCTGGAAGCTGTAAACACAAGTTATCATCTATGTTTCTGGCATAAAAATAAGATGATCCAGATCATTCACACTACAAAAATCTTGCACACATGGATGATATGAGCAAAGAAAATCAAGAAAGGTCCCATGGCCCTCTACTAAACATGCAGATGTTTATTACAATACTTTCAAATATACCCCAAAAAATTATGAAAAAAATACCAAGAACTACCCTTCTCAGTGTCCCAAAGAGCTCCAAGATTGTAGTTGGTAGAATTTATATTCTTTCATTTTTGTCTGATAACATCAACTGTACAGATAAAAGGCAGTTTAAACATATTAAACATTTAGATCAAAAATATAGATTTTAAATTAATAAATATTAAGTGCTTCTTTTGTGTTCTATTATAATAAAAATCTATTGTTTAATTAGTCTCATTTGAAAAGATTTTAACCTGTCCTGGAAAACCCACTCAAACATTCCACAACTTCTATGCATTCAGAGAACTCAGGGATAGTTGCCGATGCTTCTGCCCACATCAGATATTTGATTCTCCATGAAAATTATCCTAATAGGCCAGCAGCACTATCATTTCACACAAACAGTAGGCCCTCATCTCTTGCTTTCCTATCCTCACCTCAGTGGGAGCCTAGAAATAGTATACAGCCAAATATCTCAGAGAATATCGAAAAATGTGTTTTCCTATTCAAGATATAATTTAAGTAAAAACTTAGGTCTCATTATCAAAGTTCAATATCTAGGAAAGAATGTTACTAGCTAGTACTTTTATTGTTCATATTGAAAATAAAAATGCAAATTACCAAAAGAGAAGACAAAGACATTGAAGGAATATGCTTGACATATATATCTGTAAGAAATGTTTTAACTTGACAAAGTAAAATATTTTAAGAGTTTAAAAATACTAAAATTCCTGGAATCACAGAGTCATTGCAGAAGTTACTTCGCCATTAAGTTTTCAAGCTGTCTGGCTGATAGATAAAGCAAAAATACCAGGACTCTGATTATATCCATATTGTGATGTTGTTAATAGGAAACTATACTAGGCTATTTTTAAAAATATACTCACCTATATTTAAGCCTGTTAAACCTTTTATTTAGCACTAGATAGCAAGATTGGCTTCTATATAATCTTATCCATTATAGTTACAGAAGTGCCAAACCATGTTGCAAAGGCTTCCTTTATTTTATCTACTAGAGAACATTTTAAAACTGGCCCAGTAAGTCAGTAAATAAATAAAACACTTGATTAATATTTTTTAAATGAATGCAACAAGCAAAGCTGCTCAAATGATGTGATCAATTTTTTTTAGTCTCATTCACTCATGTCTTTACTCAAAGCAAAATGCTCAGGCAGCTACAATGCTCTGCTATTCATAAAAGATAGTTGTTGCATAAGACTATGCTAAGAAAGAAATTGAAAGTAGATTAATACATTTAACAATAGAGAAAAATAAGTACAAATATTTCTGTATCACTCAGGATGGAGAAGATTCTTTCTATTTTACTGAATTATTTCCTTCTTAATCGCCACAGAAACCTGTGTATGACAGCATCCCTGAGTGTCACTCTGAGGCTCCCACATACTCATAGGACACTAGAAAAATAAAATGTCTTACAGAAAAGACCTAGGTTTCCATCCTGTGATGTTCCTGCAGATTCCTTGCTAAGTGTCCACAGTGATCCATTTTTTCATGATTCTGTTTTATCACCAGCCAAGTGATGACCTGATAGTAGAAAGTTGTATCTCATCATTTTTCCTGATGGCTAAAATCCACACAAATCTCATCCTTCTCCCTCTCTAAAGAGGCTGCCTAGCCCTCTTCTCTGTGTGTCTTTTATGAATCATGTGTCTGCATTTTTTCATTAGCTGATCCTAGTGCATATAATTGTGTTAGAAGCTGACTAAAATATAAAGCCAAATCAATTAAGAATGTATAATAGCCTACTGTAGGGAATCACATCTTCTAAGAATTAATGTCTTTAGATTATCAAGAATAAAGCATTGATGATGCTTGTGTACTGATCTTTAACTGCATCTCTAGTTTTTCTCTAGGTTAGACTTGTGAAAATGTTTCTATCAGATCCAGAGCTAATAAAATCATACTTACATAATTTTAATTTCCCTTCTCCGGAGAAGTTAAACACTGCATATGGCTATTGCCTTATGCATTACTCCTATAAAATAGCTATTTACATCCTCTGCCTATTTTTTGGTTGTCTTAAGTTTTTACCATCTCATTAAATTGCATGTCTTATTTTTAATTTAAAAAGTGGTTTGGAGAAAGGCAGTTAACAAATGTGTCATCAGCATCATTTACTTATTTCTGTAAATTTTCCCATTGAAACCCTTCTTAAAACATCTAAAATTTTCCGTTGGTGCTGGGTAGAGGATCAGGCAAGACTACTCGGTACCCAAAGGCAGTGCTGGGCTGCCATCTAGTATTTATGTGTGGAACTGCCCACAATATGCATTGAAAGCTTTCTCATATTTATGACATATGGAATTCTGTAAACATAAGAATGTCACCTTATGTACCAATGCATTGACATAAGCTCAAGACTAATGTCAATGAATGCAAGAACCAGGGTTCCCACCTACTCATAGCAAGATATGTTGCATATATCCTTTACATTTAACACTTGCTCACCTTGACTGAATAGAAAGAATGTTATGCTGGATACCAAGAAAGGTGATGTCCTTCTGACTTACTGAAAACAGATGTAGTGACCTTCATGTGCCCAGGATTCAGTTTCTGGACTCTGAGTCACAAAGGGGCACTGTACTGATGCTCATATCCCCTAAGGACTCACAGTGGTGGGTGATTTTGCACTGTATTTTTTTCCTGGAACCACCACAGTTGTGTCGGTCCAGTGGTTTCCCCTCTCAGCACTGTGTCTTGCCCTCTCTCCTTTCTTTTTTTTTTCTTTTATTTATTCATTTTGTATTTATCAAGAAAAACAATAAAATGAATTTAAAATGCTGAGAAGTTAACAATAACTATAAAGAAGATAAAAATCATAAGCATGACTTATCAAGGGTGATAATACAAATAAGATTGCTACACATATATTTACTTTGTGTGCAGCTTTCCCTCTGATTTTTTTTTCCATCCCTGTATATCCTTATTTAAGGTCCTTTCCCCTTCCCACCACATCAGGTCATTTTTTCTTCTCTACAACTCCCCATCCCCTCCCTGGGCAGGGAGCAGACAGTCCTATGGTCCCACTGACCCGATAATGCTTGGATCAGTCTCCACTCCTGGCAAATCCAGTTTTGAGCCCCCTCCCTCAAAAGTGAGTCAGGTGTTCCTATAGTTGGAGTGGGATCAGAAGGGTCAGTCCAGGGTGTTTGTGATCCCAAGCTGTTCAGTGGTTGTGGTTTGCAGCTTGGGCATGGTGGCTTTTTTTCTTGTTTGTTTATTTAGAGACCACTAATGAGTGAGTATATCCCCTGCTTATCTTTCTGAGATTGTGATACCTCGCTCAGGAGGATATTCTCCAAATCCATCCATTTGCCTGAGAATTTTAGGATATCATTTTTTCTTACGCTGAGTAGTATTCCATTGTGTAGATGTACCACAGTTTGTTAATCCATTCTTCAGTTGAGGGACATCTAGGTTGTTTCCAGGTTCTTGCTATTACAAATAATGCTGCTATGAACATAGTTGAGCTAATACCTTTGGAGTGTGATTGTGCCTCTTTAGGGTATACACTCAGAAGTGGTATTTCTGGGTCCTTGGGGAGATTGATTCTTAATTTTCTGAGAAACCGCCATATTGCATTCCAAAGTGGCTGAACAAGCTTACACTCCCACCAACAATGGAGGAGTGTTCCTCTTGCTCCGCATCCTCTCCAACATAGGCTGTCATCTGCGCCTTTTATCTTAGCCAATCTAACAGGTGTTAGGTGTATCTCAAAGTTGTTTTAATTTGCATTTCTCTGATGGCTAAAGATGAAGAGCATCTTTTCAGGTGCCTTTCAGTCATCCGTAGTTCCTCTGGTGAGAATTCTCTTTTTAGATCTGTGCCCCATTTTTTGATTGGGTTATTCAAGGGTTTGGGCTCTAGATTCTTGAGCTCTTTATATATTTTAGAGATCAGTCCCCTATCACTTGTAGGGTTGGTGAAAATCTTTTCCCATTCTGTAGGTTGTCGTTTTGTCCTATTGACAGTGTCCTTGGCTTTGCAGAAGCTTCCCAGCTTCAGGAGATCCCACTTATTGATTGTTGGTCTTAGTGTCTGTGCCACTGGTGTTATGTTTAGGAAGTGGTCGCCTGTGCCAATTTGTAGAAGTGTATTTCCCACTTTCTTTTCTATCAAGTTCAAAGTGGCTGGGTTTAAGTTGAGGTCTTTGATCCACTTGGATTTGAGTTTTGTGCAGGGTGACAGGCTCGGATCTATTTGCATTTTCCTACACACTTCCTTCCAGTTATGCCAACACCATTTGTTAAATATACTATCTTTTTTCCATTGAATGTTTTGGGCCTTTTTCTCAAAGATCAGGTGTTCATAGGTTTTTGGGTTAATGTCTGGATCCTCAATTCTATTCCATTGGTCCACAAGTCTGTTTTTATGCCAGTACCAGGCTGTTTTTATTACTGTAGCTCTATAGTATAGCTTGAAGTCAGGGATGGTGATACCTCCTGAGGTTCTTTTGTTGAGTAAAATTGTTTTGGCAATCCTGGCTTT
>PVIH01003446.1:0-51258 GCA_004025045.1 Sigmodon hispidus
GGGGGTGGAAGGGGGAGAGGAAACGGAGTGAGGAATTGGAAAATAAGATGAACTGAAGGTGTGGAGGAACCATTCAGGGGGAGCAGAAATAAAGAGAAAAGAAGAAATAGAAAATATGAGGGACAATTAAAGCCCAATGAGGTGATGGGGGGGCAAACAGGCTTTAGGTCCTATCTGTTCTAAGCTGCATTTCTTACCCCCGCTTTGTATTTAAATCGCAATATGACATCCTGTCACTCTGATTCCCTCTTCCCAGCAGAGATTTTCTTTGGAGCAAGAACTCATTGGACCACAGCAGCTCAATAATCTGGTCACATCCTGAGCATCTGGTGACAAATGCCATCTGATCCTACCCACGAGCTACAAGATCCATGCCTTTCAATTAGTAGCAGGAATTACCGCATTTACACCAGTGACCCCAATGTGGCCTCTGCCCTTGCAGCCGTGTGGTCATTTCCTTTTAGATTTCAGCGTTGTGCAGTGGGTGGGGGGATAGTAATACTATCTGGCAGATAATAAAATACCCTAACAAGTACTAAATCCTCCCATTGAAGGAGCTATAAGAAAGCATCCCCCGGGGAAGAGGAGGGATCCAGGAACTGGAACCCCATATGCAAGGATGCTGATTATCAGAACCGTAGTATCACCCTCAGCTCAGCTCCTGCTTGAGATTTTCCACTTACCCAGGCCAGACATTGTCACAAAGCAGCTTTTGCTGAGCCTGACTACTTAATGCCATGTGGCCCATGAACAATACGGAGACCCACAGAAAGCTAGTACTTTTCTGAGTTGTTTTCCCAAAGAGTAGCAGAGGGTGCAAGACTCCAAAATCACCCTTTAAATTTTATCTCCAGCATGGAGCTTCTGGAATGGGGAGATATAAAATCCCAACTGACTTTGCTGATTAATGGAAATTATAGTCATAAGATCTAGATGGGGATTCTGTGAGGAATTAGAGCAGGTCATCTTTATACACATAGTGCACATCCATACATATAATATACTCAGGAGTACACACACACACACACACACACACACACACACACACATGCTAAAATAAATGAATAAATCATTTTAAAAGAAGGAAATGTAGTCACACAGAATGACAAAAGAAAAGTCAAAGGGCAGCCACAGCGATAGCATAATGTATGTTGTGACATAACCTGGTTATACTGTTGATTGATTTTGGGTCAAAGCAGCATGGCTGTTTAACTGGAAAAGAATCTTCTAGAAAATATTCTAAAACAACTGGTGGGGGGTGGGGCACAGACAAATACTTTCCAAAGAATCCAGGTTCTCTTCTGGCCTCTGTGGGCGTTGCACATGTGTAGTACACATGCATACACACAGACAAAACATCCACATATAAAAAAATTGAGCAAGCCACAGATAAGGAGACTAAGTTGTTCACTTATTTAGTTGACACAGGACCTGTATCCAGGCTATGTTAAAGTCCAATAAAAATCCATGTGGTGGTTTGAATGCTTGGTGCCCTGTTGGTGGAATTATTTGGGAAGGATTAGTAGGTGTGGCCTTGTTGGAGGAGGGCTTGTGTTACTGGAGCTAGGTTTTGAGGTTTCAAAAGCTCACACAGTTCTCTCTCACTCTCTGCCCCGTGGTGTGTTTATATCTCCAGATATGACTTCTCAGCCCCAGCTCCTATTCTGTGCCTGTCTGCTGCCTGCTGCCTGCTGCCTGTCTGTCTGCTGCCTGTCTGCTGCCTGCTGCCTGCTGCCTGCTGCCTGTCTGTCTGCTGCCTGTCTGCTTCCTGCTGCCTGCTGCCTGCCTGCTGCTTGCTGCCTGCCTGCCTGCTGCCTGCTATCTGTCTGCTGCTCTGCTGCCTGCTGCCTGTCTGCTGTCTGCTGCTCTGCTGCCTGCTGCCTGTCTGTCTGCTGCCTGTCTGCCTGTCTGCCTGCTTCCTGTCTGCCTATCTGCTGCTCTGCTTCCTGCCTGCTGCCTGCTGCCTGCCTGCTGCTCTGCTACCTGCTTCCTGCCTGCTGCCTGCCATGATAGTCTACAGCTGTGAGCCCCAAATCAAACATTTTCTTTTCTAAGTTGCATTGATCATGGCGTTTTGCCATGACAATAGAAAAATAACTAAGACATTTCGCATTCTCCTCCTTCCACGACAAAAATAACAAGCTAATGATTTATTAAATTAAAAGGTGGTTACATGACCAAAGGTAGAGGGCTTATTTAGTAAGACCCTGGCCCCATAGAGCAAATTCCTGGGAGATCTGACTTAAAATGAAAATTAATTACATATTTTAAAAATCTGCATACACTTAAGTATGAACAAGTAACATCTCTGATGTAGTTATGGTGTTGTAAATCAATACAAAACAACGTATTTCAAAAGAAAAATGAGTAAAATACAAAATCACAAAGGAAGATGCATACTATCTCTTAGCAGAGACTTCTCAAAGCCACATGATTACTCTGATGAAGAATAAGAACAAAATTTAGATTTCTCAACATACTACAAGCTTTCTCAGTGCTGTCTGCATTTAATAGGACCTAGAACATTCCCATAGTCTCGTCTGCTTTGCTTGGCCAGGTACAAGCACTGCTCTGCTCTCTATGTCAGCCTGTTCTGGACTGTCAGGCAGATGGCATAGCTAACTGGTTCTTGTTTACACATGGGTATTATAATGGAAAGTTTGTTGGAAAATCACTTGTAAGCTCCAACAGTGCTGTGTTTATAGGACACTTGTGATCACCACACAGGAGCCAGATTGCAGAAACAGAACGACCTGGTAGCTAGACTTACAGACCAGTGGAACAGAATCGTGAGAACAGCCATTAAAGTTAGCAAACAAGGAAACTTTCAGACATGAGAAGACTCAGAGCTATAATGATACTACTATGTTCCAAACGGTGAAATGGCTATCTACAGAATACTTTTAGAATGACAGAAGTCAAGTATTATTGAACATTATCAAAATAATAGGAAAGAATATTAAGACAATGATGGGAGATCGCAATGACAAAAGTCATCCAGCAGCAAACACATTAAGTGTAATTAATTATAACAGAAGTTTAGAGGTACAGACCACACAGATCCCAGGCAGTGCTGGCTCTGTATGCTGAATCTTTACGTGTAGTTAATAAACTGGATTAACATGTTAGTTATTGGGGGAACAAATTCAGTTAGCATTTTTCCCATACCATACACTAGCAGAAGTTTGGATGTTAATATCAAAAAATGAGGACCATGCTATCAAATGTAAATGAAATACTTAACATTAACATTCATGCATAGAAAAACCTCCCAGGAGAGGAGGCAAGCAGATGGAGAATTCTGGGTTTGTTTGATGATGATGACCTAGCGTTGATTGCTCATCAATTCAGAAATGAAAACAAGAGGGGGGTTCACCATGAAAAAGCTTCCTTTAAATAAGATTTTAATTGAAGTATAATGTTCCTATAGAAAAGTACATGAATCCTAAGTGTGGAGTCATTAATCCCTCCTAAGCACAAAAGCAATCTCTTTTCTTCCTCCTATCACACATGCTGGACCGGACTAATTCCAAGATTCATGTGAACAAGGAACCTTGTGGCACCAATCACCTTGCTCCATCAATGGTATGCCGGTAAAATTCCTACACATCCCTGTATGTAATAGAGATTAACACCCAAAACTGCCGGTATATGTTCTACTCTTGATAGTTTTTGTCTTTTCATAGGACATGAGATTGAGCTCAGGGCCCGAGGCACATAGGACAAGCTGTTTATGGGCGGGGCTGTATCCTCCATCCCACTTGCAGCTTTGATCCATTCAAAATAATGCAGGCATAAACACAGCTGCACCTGATTTTTGGACGTAGGGTCATGCGATCACCCATTGCAGCATTGCCGATTGATAAGAAGGGTATGTTAAGTGCTTAGGCAAATGTGCTAGAAGTGAAAGCCCAACCCTCCATGCTCCATGCTGGAGTTCCTTACTCCTTTACCATCTCAGGGATGGGGTGGTGTTGTGATTTTCTCAACTGATAACCATGTTGGTTGTTTGGAAATGTATTAGGCTTTTCATTGTTGTGATAAACACCTGTGAGAAGCATAGAAATGCAAGAATTTATCTTAGGTGTTGGTTTCAAAGGGTGCCACGGGCATCGTGGCTATGAGGATTAAGCCAGAAGGGCTAACAAGAAATCATTCGTCTTGAGTTCAGGGGGTCATCGCTAGGTGTATTGTTCCTTCATTCTATGCCCCATTTCTCTTTGCATTGGAGTAAAATCCTGTCTCAGGCTGCCCATTGTTTCTGGTGTCTGAAGTATAAATCAATCATCCAGGTTAGAAAAAACAATGCCTAGCAAAGGAACAAATTGAAGTGGAGAGAAAAGGTGGTGGATGGGAAAGAGAGGGTAGCCTGGCATTCAGAAATAAAAACTCAGAACAAAATAACTGAAAAAAATAAAACTGTTAAGTACTTTCTAGTTGAAAGTACCTTTTTGAATGGGGTGTGTGTGTGTGTATGTGTGTGTGTGTGTGTGTGTGTGTATAAAATGACTATGAGGATAGACTGCCTTATATATCTAATGGAGCTTTCAAATCATCTTCTGTGTCCTCACATACATGATGCTCTGTATGGGTGGGCAAAGGAAAGCAGTGTCTGAGGCGCCGGACCCTAAAGCCAGCTGAACGATGCCAGCTCCCTCCTAACAGGGCCATCAGATCCAAAGAGGGCACTGTGTCTCTCAAGCCCTTGTGATATGCTGCTGAGGATGGAGCAGGGCACTGGAGGGTACAGAGACAGAGGTCACAGCAGGCTAGAACAGCTGGGATAGAGCCACCTTAGCCCTCCTCTCCTCTCACACAAACACACCCAAATACATCCCCCACCCTATGTGCAAACCTACCTGGGCCTATGCATTCCCCAGGCCCCACCTGGTGTGGACAGCTGGCTGGCTCTGAGGAGGGAGATCCAGAATAGAGCAGAGCAGGTGTGAGCCACAGGAGTGGGCTGAAGGAGACCTGGGCAAGGACAGCCAGGCATAGAGAGAATAGCCTTCCCTGGGAACTGCAGCAGCAGCCCAGAGACAGTGTTAGAAGCTGAGTCACTTGGCGCCCTCTAGACCCAATGCAGCACAGTAATAACTGTGGCCTCCCGTACTGGGCCGACACAAGACTGGCCCCGGCATCCATCAGCCATGGAAGGCAGAGTGGCTTAGAGATCCTGACCCTTTACAGCTGAGCTAGCTTTGGCAGATTCTGGGAGAAGCTCCTCCTCTTTCAGGCCCCTCGGGTGGCCATTTGTGTTGCATCCACAGTCAGAAAGCAAGAGAGATGAATGCTAATGGCCAGCTTACTTTCTCCTTTTCCACTCTTTTAATTCAAGACAGGACCCCAGGCATTTCCTCCTTTTTCCATTAAACTTCTCTGGAAACACTCTCAGATACACAAACATAGGTGTGTCTCCTGAGTACACCTAAAGCCAGCCCATTACAGTTCATGGCCCAGAATAATGAACAAAGCCCAGGAGAAGGTTCTCTAGCCCAGAGTAATACCTTTTTATCTGAAGCCAGTGACAGTAGAGACCCCAGAGGCAGCGCATGCCATGGTGATTCCCTGTGACTCCGTGAGGCTTCATTTTCCTGTAGCTCCAGCACTCTATGCTTGGCAGGGGCACGATAAATGCTTGTTAAACTGAAAAACCTTCACCATAGGTTCGACCACAGCTCTTTTACTATACTTGGACTTTACTGTGGGTGCTGTGTCATTCCTGAGATGCTCAGATTTCTTTGAGTCTGACTACGCTTGAGCTAGGCTCCCCTGTGAGAAGAAATTCTTGTGGTTTCTCATTTTAGCCTCTTAAATGCATTCTAGTTCCAGGAGAAGTCAGAGTGATTGCAGAAAAAATATAAAGAATCCACTTTGATTGTTTTCCTTTCTGAGCATTCTTGATGAAGGAGCCTGATGAAATTATGCATCCATCAGGATTCAAAGTGGATAAAACAACGGAGCCATCTAATAGATAAACCACTGAGAAACAGTGAGTGATGAGGAACAGCTCAAGCCAAAAGGGTAAGGGCGGCATGAAATCAGATAATGATCAGTAGCAAACAGAACTTTTTCTGTAGTGAAGGGTTTGAGTCTTATCTAATCTTTGATTTAGAAAGATGTTTTAAAATTAATTTTTATTGATATATATACATTGATGAACACCTAGGCTAATCTCATAACTTGGCTATTGTGAGTGGTCATGGCCAGTAGTATTGAGTTGCACACAAAATTTCTCTCAAGCACATCATGTACTTTGGACACATGTATCTATCTCTATATAAACACAGATAGTTTTATTTTTCTGAAAAAAAAATCAATGGGAAAAAATGTGTGGTATCATCTTTCTGAGTCTGGCTTAAGTCCCTTATGATGATCTCTGCTACATCCATTTTCCAGCAACCAGTATAATTGTGCTCTTCTTTAGAGCCAAATAGGAATAATGTGTGCAGGGTATGGTTGTGCATGTCTGAGACATCAGCACAGAGAGGCAGATCACTGTAAGTCCAAAGCCAGCCACAGTTACACAATGAGACCCTGTCTTAAACATTAAAAAAAAAAAAAAAACAAACAAACCTTAAACTGTGTATGTGTGTATGTTTCTGTGTGTTTTTTTTTCTTTTTTTTTTTTTCAGAAATTTACTATTGTGGAAGTGTTGCAAGGAAGATAATTTTGGCTATGAATTTAAAGTATGAGAACTTAGAAGCAGAGAAGCCATGAGAACCCTATTGTAACAGTTCAAAATGACAAGACTCCAAAGTAGCCTTAGACAGAAGGGACAGGAGCCTTTACACTGGGCATTCTGAGGGCAGCAGAACTAGAAGGCTGACCATAGCATTGGGGAAAGAAGGGGGCAGTGAACACTGTGAATGAGCTCCCAGCAGCAACAGGGTAGAAACAGCAGTGAAGGAGGGGTGCAGAGCTATCCCCAGACAGAGGAGAGGGTGCAGGGCTATCCCCAGACAGAGGAGAGGGTGCAGGGCTATCCCCGGACAGAGGAGAGGGTGCAGGGCTATCCCCAGACACAGGAGAGGGTGCAGGGCTATCCCCGGACACAGGAGAGGGTGCAGGGCTATCCCCAGACAGAAGGAGGGTGCAGGGCTATCCCCGGACACAGGAGAGGGTGCAGGGCTATCCCCGGACAGAGGAGAGGGTGCGGGGCTATCCCCAGACAGAAGGAGGGTGCAGGGCTATCCCCAGACAGAAGGAGGGTTCAGGGCTATCCCCAGACAGCAGGAAAGTTCAACAGAAGGGGAAGGTCAGCTCCAACAGTGCAGAGTCCTTCCCAGAGGCTCCCAAAGTGAGGTCAGGAAATACAGTCAGATTTGGCCAACCCAGTGTGAGCAGAGTTTCAATGACTAGGTGGGGGCAGACGAGATGGCTCCGTGGGTAAGGGGGGCTGCGGCCAAGCCTGGTGACCTACAAGGCAGAGGGAAAAGACCAACTCCCACAAGTTGTTGCTTTTGGCTTCCGCTGTGTGCTGCAGCATATACAAGTCCTACACTAAATAAATAAAAATGTAATACTTTAGAAAAGAGGTGGAGGCAAAAATTAATGGTGAATGTACAGAGTCTATGCAGAGAGGTGCGATTTGAAAGCCCATACGTTATTGTGGGATCACTAGACAGTACAGAATGCTCACAAAATACCACAGAGGCAACACAGTCAAACACCGCTGTCCTCAGGAGTGCTGCTGGTGTTGGTCAGTCCCTTCAGTCCTTATGTCCATCCACAGGCCTTATTTTACTATGAGATTAGGGGTGAGTACATTATTAAAGTCCCACTCAACCATCAACTGTGGTTCTAAACAAAATCATGGAGTACACCCAACCACACTTGGGCCAGCTCCCAGCCATGTCCAGAGAAAAGCTTTTCCAAGTGTGTCTCTGTCAGTGTGTCTCCTGCTTTGGGGAGCCTTTCAGTATCTTAAAAGAAGTCTCTTTTCTGCCTTAAGGAGAGAAGGACTTTGTCATGACCAAGAGCAGAGAGGCTCGTGTTTCCTCCCTAGCACATCAAAGTGAAAAATGGAGCTCTGGGAAGCTTGAGGGCAGCCTCGGAGCTCTAATTAATGGCTGTGATTTTCAGGTTTCCCACGGTTGTCATGAGTTAATAGATGGTACTGGAAGAGAGAGATTCAACAGGAGAGAAGTGTGGGGTGGTGGAGCTGGTTTGATTTTGCCTCATTCTTCCCTACCCATCAGCCTTCTCTTCCCTGGGTGGCTGATCAGAATTCCACAGAGGTCCCTGCCCTAGATCAGGCCTACAGCAGTGTACCTGTCTGTATCTGCCCATCACCTTGCTCATTCTGACCCTGGGGATAGGTCTGGTGACTATACCCTTCTCTGTCCTATGCCTGCTTCTTACTAATGGGACAGACACATGAAAACTTCTCAGAATGTTCAAGGGACAAGTTAATCATGGGTGTCAGGGATGACTTGAGATCAAAGTTACAGCAGCACAGTATGCTGCATCTGGAAAACTGATCTTTCTGGGCATGACACAGCCAGATGCTGCCACTCATGACAAAGTCCTTGAAGGTGGCCATTGTCCTGCCCTATGGATCTACAGCTCCTAGAGCTAAGAAGAGCCATCCTTTTGCTCAGCCTTCAAAGTTAAAACCTCACCTGGCAAAGTAGACATACAGCCACACCCTTACACATTGACTCCTTTGCTTTAGGAATGGTGGTAGATCTGAGGTGATTGATTTTCTGGGCATTTCATGACATCTGCCATCACACAAAGCCCATGTCAATCTTCTCTCCAGAGGTTACAGCGAGTCCTTTGTCTCCCTGGGCCTCATTGTATTTGCTCATCAGCTCCTATTGTATTTTTGATGGCATGCATTGGCTTATTGTTATCTCCAGGGTTGGGGGAGGTATGTGTGTGTTGGAATGTGGATATATGTGCATGTGGATGCCCCAGGACAGCCTTGGCTGTCATTTCCTGGTCACTCTCCACCTTGTTTTTGAGACACTGATCAGGAAGACTGGGCAACTTGGCCAGTAAACTCCAGGGACCTGATTTTATTGTACCCCCAACTCTGGAATTACAAGTCTGTGTCATCATACCTGGTCCTCAGATTTACTGACTAAACTATCATCCCAGACTTCATCTTCAGTTTTTAAAAAACAAGACCTCCTTAAATGTCAGAAAAAGCCTCTCCCCATAGAGTATATTATCTAGCATCATCTCTCCAGGTCCACCTATTCACATACCTGAGGAGACTGTGTTGGTCCAGGCAGCAGCCATTGTTTATCAAGGCAAGAAGGATGGAGTCCGGAGTGTTATTACAGGCTCTGGGGACAGCTGAACCAGGCCTGTGCCCCTATCCCCACAGCTGTGTGGACATCCTAGGACACCCTCACGGCAGGAAATGCAGCTGCGCTTTAGCTCCTCACAGAAGCTGAGGTTGGGGAACAGGACCAACCACTTTGTCGGCCCCCTCTAAGGAAAGAAAAGGGCATACAAGCCGTAAAATTTCCAAATGCAAGGTATTTCAGAACTTAGGAAAAAGAGTTCGTTGAGGTCGGTGGAGGTGAATGAAAAACATCAAGCAGAGGGGTAGTGCTGAGATGCATTGTGGGGAACCATAGGGACCTGAGTCTGCAATGCTATCTGATGCAGGAGGCACTTCTCAGGACACAGTTCAAAGGCAAGGAAGGCATCCCACAAGGTGTCTCTGCAGCACTGATTCTAACAGCAGTATATTGGGAAAGTTCAATGTTCAATTACATGAAAAAATCTAAGTTACACCAGATCAATTTGATGAAATGTTGTGAACAATAAAAAAAAACAAAACAAAACAGTAACAGCATTCACACAGCAAACTGGAAATACACCAAAAAGTGATAACTATGCTGGTGAGGAATAGAGCATGGATCAGTGGGCAGAAGGAAGTATTTGTCTAGCATGTACGAAGCCCTGGGTTCAATCCTCAGCCCCATGTGAAACCCAAGAGTGGTGGTACATACCTGTAACTCTAGTACTCAGAGATGGAGGCAAAAGGACCTGATGTTCAAGGTCATTGCTTTCTTAAACGGCTCAGGAGCAGCACAGGCCTCAATAGCATACCTCCCACATCCGTCATTAATCAAGACAACGGCAATCTGGTGGGAGGCATCAACTGAGCTTTCTTTTTCACAGATTGTATCAAGCTGACAAAACCAACCAGCACTGTCAAGGAACTTCCTGGACTGTTGTCTGTGTAGGTATTGGCCATAATCTTTTCTACAACAGGATGGTGTGTGCGATGGACAGGAGATCTCAAAGCACATCTAGAAATGAATTGAGCATTGGCTCCATGTCCCACCATTTCTAGTGTCCCTCATCTTAATACATACATCATTCAAGACTGGGTCTCTCTCTCTCCCTCTCTCTCTCTCTCTCTCTCTCTCTCTCTCTCTCTCTCTCTCTCTCTCTCTTTCTCCTTTAACTCCTACTTCCTCATTCTAAGCACTGAGATTATAGGCATGTTCTACCATGTTCTATCATGCCCTGACATTTCCTCTACTTCATTCCTACTGAAAAGGAACATCTATGATGAGACGCTTCCTTGGACAGCTGATTCTGGCCAGTTAGTTGCAATGTTTTCCAGTTCTCACTCTTGTGCTGTTCACTTACAATACCGCCAAGCTCACGTTTCTTTTCTCCCAGACCCAACTCTCACATATTTCTCACCTGAACCAGCCTGATTCTCTAACTGGTATTTACTGGGCTATTTTCTAGTCCCCCACATGCTGAGACCACATTTATTTTCAGTTCAGTCAAGAAGTCTAGGACAGCATTTTCTGATCTGTTGGCATGAATATATAAACATATGTGTGATTTTACAACATGCTTTATTGCAAATACTTGAGTTCCTATAAGTCGACACAATTAATTAATTATCTTGTCACAGACAGGTGAGGTGAACCGATCTGACTCATTTTTATCATCTACACTCATGAGCACAAAATGATTCAAAGGAGCATCATGGCTAGAATATCAGTTTTTATTTCACATAACAAACAGGACACTTAATAAAGCAATAACTTACATGACAAAATTCAAAGATCAAGTAAAGTTATGGTATAAAAAATAAAGGTCAATTAAGTACACAGAGGGTACTAAGCAATGTGTGTAGTTGCTGTTGTCCACAGTACACAAACATATAGATGTCATTCATGTTGTTCGTAGTAAATAGACATGTTCTTAGAAGCACCTAGTAAGTACATAGGAAACTCCCAGAAAAATCACCAAGTATGAGGCTGTGAGTGGTAGCTCCTGGGATGATCTTTAGGGTGACTGGGAAAGACTGAGTCAGGACATTAGATAGAGGCTGGGATTGCTGCAGCCAATCAGAGCCCAGGCTACATAGTGGGGTTTGCTGGGAATGTGGGGTTCTGAGTTGCTCTGAGTTTCAGGTCTCTTACTCTGAGGCAGCATTCACAGGAAAGTCATGGTTGTTAGCTGATGAAGGAGTTTCATAGCTCAAAATGCAGAGAGGGCATTGAAGGCACTTTAGGAAAGACACTGGTTCTGAACAGCAGCCCATGGTGACCAGGGTTCCCCATGACTCTCCTTTGAAGCTAACTCTGAGCCCAAGGAAGGGACTTCGCCTTCCTGAGGCCCATGAGCACCATCTGTAGAGTCTACCTCCTCAGGCTGAGGTGCAATTGCAGGACTCTCTGTGAAGGGCTCAGTGTGGTATCTATTCACATGCATTCCTGGGGAGGGGGCCAGCCTCATTATCAAGGAAAGCAAAACTAGAATTGACTGTGACATATTAACCTGATTCAGGGAATGATCAATACTGTGAAGTTTCAAGAGCTAGACGTGGTAATGATGAGGTAATGAAGATGCTCAAGCTAGCTGCCCTCTGAGGTCCAGCTTTGTAGCAAGGTGGCTGAGTACCATTCCCTCCCTTGCCTAACATCACAGTGAAATCAGATACTACTCATGGATGCATTATGAAATCAGTACATCAACAGATGAGTGGATCAGAAAATATAGCATACTTATAAGATACATGCATGCATACTGCTGTCATAAAGAAGAATGAGATTGTGTCATTTGTTACAAAAAGGGTAAGTTGTTGCTTTTAACACATATCTTTACTGGGGTCTTGGTCATCTCATAACAGTTTAAACTCAAGCACCAACGTTCCTTGGACATTCGCATGTGGCTTTGTAAAAGTCTATCCTGTCCTATAGTTTGGGGATCCACAGGTCCTGGATCTCCTGGGGCTCAACTGGCTAATGAGAGAAAGGCTGTCATGAGAAGATGGTGCCTCAGGAAACACCAGCCTTTCAGCACCTAACCCGATGGCACTCAAGACCGGAAGACAACTAGAGAAGTGGGGCAAGAAGGGATTGAAATGTCACTTACCTGCCCAGACACTGACCAACATTTGCCCAAGAGTCTCAGCTGTCTCTCACCCTGTACCAGGGACTCCAGTGATTTCTCAGTTCCTTAAGCTTTCAAATGCATCATGACCCCACAGGATATTACAGGGGTGTTGGAATAACATGAAACACTCAGTGACTGTCAGATGCCTCAAGCTTTTTAAAGTGTCGAAGTTAAGAATGTCCTTGGCAACAGCGGCTGATCCTGACTTCAAGTTTCGCTTCACTAGAATTAAGTCCATGATTTGGGGGCTCTGGGAGTCATGTGACTGGTTTATCAGACTTTCAGAGGCACAGCTATATATGATTTAAGAATTTGGTTCGTTATCAAAACATCAAGTCTGGGAACAAACTAAACATATTTCTTATTCAAATATGCAAAATGTGTCTTCAAAGAGGCTTCTCTTCAACTAAGGGCAAAATGGTCTTCAGCATGGAAGGCTTGGAGAAGCATCAGAAATGGCTGAGTGATTAGGAAGGATTAAAAGCTGTGGGCCCACGGGCCCTAAGGGAGGCAAGAGTGTCTTGATCCCTGTCCACACAAAGGAGAGCAGAGCACCTTAGAGAGGCCTTCCTGGGCAGACACATCAGACTCTGCTAAGCTCAATGACTGAGGATGTTGGGCTTGAGTCCAGGATCACCCCAAAGGGTACAGTATAATGTACCCCAACACTGGTGGAATTAACAGATTTGCATGAAGAAATGCAAAGTCCATTGGGCTTGGAGATGTTGAGGCTGGATTGAAGCTAGCAAGTTCCATCACATCAGCTCTCTCACGGGATGACTAGCTAAGTTATTCTGTGGCTTTCAAACAGGAGTCAGAATGCCAGGTTCTCATCATACAGACATGTGTCTCGGAGGCATCCCCATGTGGTAATTTATCTTCATTATCAACTGGATTCAGAATCACCTAGAAAGTAATGTCTGTAAGGGTGTTTAAAGAGATGTAACTGAGGAAAAAACCCACAGCAAATGTGGGGGCATCATCACATTGACTGGGATTTTGTATTGAATGCAAAGGAGGACGAGATTAAAGTGTAGCATTCATCTCTCTGCTTCCTGGCTGTGGATGCGGTGTGACCAGCTGCCTCATGTTCCTGCCACCAGGCCTTCCTACTAGATCCTCAAATCATGAGCCACAATTAGCTCTTCCTCTTTCCTTTCCTGTCTTCAGTTGCTTTTGCCAGATAGTTTTGCACAGCACCAGAAAACCAGCTAACACGCTTTCTTAGTGTACCTCTTGAGCCCACTTGGACAAGCTGCCTGCAGCTGCCTCAGCAGGAGCCTCAGCTGGGCCCAAGCAGCAATTCACCAGGACTCGAGTGTGCCATTCTGGAACAATGGGCTACCTGTCTGAGACCAGTGACCTGCAATGTGACTCCTTGAAATCACAGGGAAGACTAGGCTCAGTAGAACTAGAAAGACTACCTCAGAAGTGTCCCCTGTCTCCACCTGCATCCACACCGACTCCACACTCCTACCTCCTGCCTCATTGGCCTGAATCTCAGAAAGGCGCAAAGCAGAAGGCTCTGGGGTGGGGGTGGGGGGCTTTCTGAGCTATACTCATAGCTGGAGACAGGAAGGCCCAACCTTGCCAAGGTACCATGAAGATGCACTGGGACAATTTTCTGAGACAGAGGAGCGCCAGGAGAAGCGGCCCAGGTAGCTAAGGGCCCACACAGACTCTGAGGTTCCTCCACTCTAGGTATTGGAGTGACTGCAGGAAGACATGGCAGGTGCGGCGGCCATCGCAGGCTTGGTTACCTTCAGAGGTTCTTGCATGGAGAAAGACCACACTGCAGCACAAAGCAAAAACGGTAGTGAGAAAAGAGACAGATTCCAGGAAAATCCACCCAGTCAAAATGGAATGACTTCAGCTCCCTACTAGACGCTCCCATCGTGACACGGGATAGCCACATCTTATGACAACCGGGAGAAAAAGCATCAGGTCACTCTCCCATCTCAGTGATAAAGCATGGGCCACTTTCACATGGGAGGACAGCAAGGCTCTGTGTTTTCGAATTGGTCCAGACACATGGGTAAAGGCAGGGAGAGTGGCTGTACCAGACTAATATTGATGATGTGGTGGCCTGCCTCCATTATCCCCAAACTCTATACTAACGTCATGGGGCCTATCGCCTTCCCAGCCCCCACTCTACACTGATGCCACGTGACTCAGCCCTTCCCCAGCTCCCAGTCCATGCTGACACCTCAGGCCTGTGCTTTCTGAACATCAGCTGCCAAATGGGAAGCTGTGGCCTCTCCTCCTGTATCCTTTGATGGCTGGAGCTGCAGGATCATGGCCTGCAGTGTTTCCTTCACCATCTGGAGCTCCCCCTGGAGAGACTGTGGATGTTGTTAAGGAGCACACAAGGAGGAACCCCCCTTTCTCCTCCCCCCCCCCCGCCCCGGGCCTGTGAGAGCAAGCCAGCCTGCGGAGCAGGTGGACACTGACATTGAATTGAAGCCCCGTGCTCTTCCAAACCCTAGCAATTAAATATTGATGTAAATTTTATACTTCCTCTTTTCAAAACCATCATGACCTCTGCCAGGTCCAAGGTTATTAACTTTCAAATTCTGGTTTCAAAACTTTAAAGAAAGACTCAGCTGTCAAGCCAAGATACATGCCCAACTCAGATGCTCAGTGACATGTGACAGTGTGGCCACAGAGCTTCTTAGCCCCCAAGCTGGGATGGACAGCTGTCATATCCAAGCACTGTGACAATGGAAAAGGCAGCTGTTGGGTATCAGCGCCTTCTCAAGCAGCACAGCATTCAGGGCCACTGTAAGAAGGAATCCTCACACAGACTGTGCTCTTGACATTAGGAGGCAGCCAGCTCAGCATAGGGGACTGTGTACTCACAAGGGTCACTCCAGCCCCTGGTACAAAGCTGTTTCTTCTCAGTGGGTAACTTTAGACTCTACTCCATCCTGGACTCTAACCTGCTGCCATTTTTTCAGTTTAGAGCCGAAGGATCTTCCTCTATCTGGGGTTGTAGATTGGTTGCTTCTTGAACACATGGGTTATTAATTTTCTAACCTGTAAAGTTGTTCCTCTGGAGAAAAAACAGTGAAAAAGAACTCAGCAAATGATAACGCAGGATAGATAAGGGCTCTCCCAAGGAACTGGTGCTCCAGACATTCAACAAAACACTTAGCCAACAGTCGTCTTTCTGTCCCTACATAATTAGGTCCCCTATCTCTTTCTTCTGGACCAATGTCAACACTCTGAGTTGACTTGAGAAAGCAAAGGAATGCAGCCTCATCCAGGAGAGACAATGGCAAGGGAGTTGGCAGTGCCTCACGATGCCCAGCTCTGTAGGTGAGATCAAGCCACCATGGGGGTAGACATAGAGGAAGCTTAGTCTGAGGATGGTGCAGGCCACAGTCCACTTGCTTTCCTCAGATTCAGGGTCAATGCTGCTCCAAAGAAAGCCATGCCCTTAGGGTATAACAAGTAAAAAGTCTCCCAGTCTTCTTAGAATAAGAAGCTCCGGAGGATCTTGGGAATTACGCAACTGAGCCTTTCCCAAACAGAAATGCTAACCCACCCTGGAAAGTTCATTTTTTTAAAAAATCTTCTGGAAATTTCAGCAGATTTCAGTGTTTTGTGTCATGTACACAAACTCCCAGGATGGTCTACCATCTGTGCGTGGGTCTGAAGGGAATGAGGGCAGCACAGGCAGAGCTACGGGAAGGATCCACTAAAATGCCCTTGGGTTTTGTTGTAAAAAGTGCCTTTTTCTTCCATTTCTTCAGACCTCTGGAAAGGTCTACTAATCTCAAGGCGGGGTTGGGGGTGTCATATGACTTTATGCAAGCCAAAATTTGTGTCCCAGACTGAACACCAGGCTGCAATTTGTCCCAAGGTCTGGTCTCTTGTAAGGAGAGTGCACAGTGGCCTCTGGATCCTGACGATGTCTTGGGATCTGCATCCCTCTAACAGTGGTCTAGGTTACACAGCACTGCACTCTGCTGAGTGATGACAGGAATCTTTTAGAGAGAAATGAAGCCAAAAAGTGATGCTGAGAAAACTTTGGGGACCACAGGAGAAAACTAAAAATGCTAAAGACAGAGAAAAGCCACAGCGGAAAAGACTAAATTATGAAATTAAATTAACACATCAGTTTCACACATAATAATTTCCATTATTGCACCAAAGAGTCAGTAAGATGGGATCTGAAAACGCAGGCCCCCAGGAAGGGGGGGGAATCACATTATGTGTACTTAATTGTCCTGTCTGTAAACTATAAAATCTCATAGCTTAGTCACAGAGGCAGAGCCTAAAGCAGGGTGGTGGGGGTAGGGGCTGAGAGGGAGAGGGGAGAGGGAGGGGGGGAGAAGCAGTCTTTTGTGAGGTACAGTGAGGTTTATGGCCTGTTTCCCAGCACAGTACCTAAAAACCTCCTTTTAAAGCCCTGAGCATAAGATTCACTAACACAGTTATAATCACATCACTAGGGCTAGAGAGACAGCCCCACAGCTGAGAGCACTTGCTGTCCTTGCAGAGGATTCCAGGGTAGTGCCCAACACCTACATCCAGGCATTTTCCAAATACTTCTGGAACCCAAGGCTATCTTCACTACCTCAGATTACACCACCTACTTGTTAGGCAGGCAGGTGATTTGTTGAAATGTCTGTGCTATTGACAAGATGGGAGACTGTAGAACATTGGGAATGCAATGGTCAGGCCATACTATCCAGAAGGGTGGCCATTTGCAGAAGACCAGGAAGTCTTCCATGGAATCTAATTTTATGTGATAAAAATGAAATGGTTTTTGTTTGTTTGTTTGTTTTACCATCAGTGGGGTTTCCTAGATGTTCTGATAGTTTAGTCAAAAGTGGGTCTTCAAAGCTGGAGAGATAAGTCAGTTGGTAAAAGTAGTGGCTGTGCAAGAGTGAAGACCTGCATTCCACCAGCTGGTCATGGTGCTATATGTCACCCCAGTGCCAGGGAGGTAGAGACAGAGGGATCTCTGAGACTGGTTAGCCAGCCTGGATAGTTGAAGTAGAGACACCCCCGCCAGGATCACTGAGAGACCTGTCCTAAAAAAATTAAGTTGAGAGCAATCAAAATAGACATCTGACATCAACCTCTGACCTCAGTGTGCACAAAGACACAAACACATACACGTATACATAATCGGTTTCCAAGTCACCTGAACTGGTCTGCTTTTCACTGCTATGTTTTCTTAGGAGGCGTGGGTGTCTGGGAATTGAACCCATGGTTTTGTGTTATAAGCAAGCACTCTACCATTGAGTTACATCTCCAACTCTCTTCTTATATTTTATTTTGAGACAGGATCTCAGAAAACTTCAAGGCTGATCTTGAACCTGAGATCCTCCTGCCTCACCTTCTCAGGTAGCTGGGATTAAAGGTAACACACAATCTTCTGTAGCTATTGTGAACTACAGCAGAAAATTGATTTGTATAGGGATCCAGAGGCAAGATACCAACCATTATGAACCAGGAGGAAAGCCCTGTCCATGCCCAGGAAGTAAGCAAACATAGGTTACTTAACAACTGGGATTCCACTTGGCTTTGGTTATGCACACATCTTTCTTCTCACAATGCACTTGGCAACCTAAGACTGTCACCTGGAAGTGCTGTGCACAGACATCCCCGATAATAACACACTCAGCAACCTAGGATACCCACCCCCATCTGCATGGAGTTACAGACACACCCATCTCTGAACAATGAAATCAGTTTTTTACCTTCTTAACAACTATTCCAGGAGGAGGGTAGGAATACTGATCAGGCTTAGACTGGTTTTAGATGCATGTACAATAAAGCAAACTGTGTCCCTAGGATGAACTTTGAAAGGAGAACCCCCTATTTTCCATTTTATGCCTATGCATAGTCTGGTATGCATATGATTATCATCAGATGGATTATGGTAGGAAAATGAGAGAAATAGTTACATAACTTAAAATCTGTCAGTTAAAATGAAGAACCACACAAACTCTATTCTTAGTAACCAAATTCCCCCTCTTGAGCCCCATGAAAGGAATCCCAAGATGACAATCAGGGCCTTGAATACCTGACCTCAAGGTGTTTGGTGTCATTCTTGAAAACTATTTTTGTGATCTGTACTATTGCTTTTCTGTGGAGAAAATTCCCTTGCTACTTCTACAGATGTGTGTATACTTACTGCAGTGCTTTGAATAAGACATCAGGAACCTGGGGACACCTGACCCAGATCCTGTGCACCACTGACAAAAGGAGGGACCTGCTATGTGCACAGGGAGACTGTGCCACCGACCTCATGCTTAGTCCATACTGTGTCATTCTGGCAGCAGGACTATCCCAGTCTGCACACACTGTTCACTTCAACTTTTCCTAGACCTCAGCAGGAGATGAAGGAAGCATATGGCTGCCACCCTTCCATCAGCTGGGCATGCACAGTGCCTCTGAGTTCGGCCTGCCGGGCTCTCTACTCTCCCACTATAAATTACTGAAGGTCTTCATAGGCATCCTTCCTGTTCTGTAGTTTTAGAGGCGAAAGAACATTTCCACAATGGCAGGGCAATCACCCCTCAGCTCTGTTACCTTGGCCTCTTCAGGCTTCACACTGGAAAGTAGAACCAGACAGGAGCCCTTTGGGGCTGTGGAGTTTATGCATGAGCCTGGATACATTTAGTCTCTGCATGCCATCAGGGCTAGCAAGACGAATCAATTGGGCATCGTGCATTCCCAATGAGCAGAGAGAATAATCTCCCAAGAGGACTTCTGGACAGGAATGCAAATGCCTTGTAAATAGAATCAGCCTGGTCCTTGCTCATCCATGACTCAGCAGAGGCTGGCAGAACTGCCTGGGGCTTTGAAGGGTGCCAGGATATGCTGTGCTTCCTTTCCTCCTATTGTGAGTTATGGAAGCCAAAGAGGGTGAGGGTGGTGGGGGAGTCTTGCTTAAAAATTCACCAAACCTAGCCTAAATGCTTTCCAGTTAAGGCATTCTGAACATGGAGGAGCTGTTACACAGACTCAAAAGGTGTTTTGGAACGGAACTGCTAATTAGAATCCAGAATCTGTGAAATCATACTGCAGGTTCAGACCACTGCTAATGGATCCCCAGCATGCCTAGCTGTGAAGTCATATCACAGTCCTATCTCTAGAGGCATCATGTGCCCCTCCCCACTGCCTGCTCTCCAGGTTAACTGTGCAGTTCAGAGGCTCACAGTCACCTCACAACGCCTGTACCTGAGGAAGCCTGCCAGGATGACAAAGAAACAGCCTATCTGTTTCCCCATCCTCAGCTCTGCCCACCCAGCAGGCTGCTGCAACTCTGACACCAACAGGCTGTGCAAGGACTGTAAAGAAGGTTTAGCAGCCCCCACCATATTGTTCGTCTCCAGCCCACCCATTTAGGGATGACACACTGGCATACCACCTCTTTGCTCCTGCAGGCATGTGGCTTATGATAAGGACCTACCCCAGGCATGATGGACAACCACAGTATCTGGAGCTCAAATCTTCCAGAAAGATGTCCCATGTGGGTTTACATCAGCATGCTCCAGTGTGGACTTGGACTAAGCATGCATCATCTCCTATGTGTACACAGTGGGTCCTGGCAGAATGCTTAATGCAATTGAGTGAGACACCACCCTCCCTACACTATCTTCTGTGTTATTGGTTGCAAGCTTTTTCTTTCAGCCACACTCAGCATTGTACCTTTGATTGCAAATGAAAACACACACCAGTCAGAGTTTGGCTGGGGATTCCTGCAGCCTCTTTGGATGCCTTGATAAATTCTAATTTGGAATAACAGCTTTTGTTTGTTAGGGAGCCCCACAGAGCACGGTGAACTTGGCTTCCTGTCTTGGGTCTATTGTTATACTCAAATCCAAGTGCTACTTCATGGAGCTTGAAGACATTCTGTATGTTATTCTTGTCCAGTGACACAGAACATAGCCTGGGTTTCAGAGGAAAGCCAAGGCAGATATGTGTTGTGGTGTAAATGTTATCTAAGGAGGGGCTGGTTGCTTACCTAACCCAGTACTTCTGCCCCTTGTGGTAGGGTCCTCATTAGAAACGCCCTGAACAGGCTCAAGTGCTTGAGCACTCGGTCTTCAGCTGGTTGTACTGTTTGAAAGGGATGTTTAACTCACTTTAAAGAGGTGGCTCCTAACTGGCATACGTGGGTCACTGGAGATGAGCCTTGAGGGTCTTAATCCTGGTCCCTGCCCCCTACTTCTGGCCCAAGCTCTATGTTTCCTGAGCCAATAAAGATGAAAGAAGGCACATCACAAACTCCCACCACCAGCTACGGTACCTTCCCACCATGATAGTTTGAATAAGGAGCCATGTTCCTTCCACTCAGCTGTCCCAACCCCTCCCTGACCATCCCGGCAGACCTAGGAAACCCCTCCTCCCCCAGTCTTTGGCTCTGTGTCATTACCTGGCAACAATCACTGTCCTATTTCAAAGACAATATGTCCCCTAAAAAAGTTCAAGTCTGTGATCTTTTAAGATGTTACTTCCTCTTCCTTCTGCTTCCCGGGCAATAGTGCAGTAATGGTTTATATTCTGGAGTTGGAAGATACAGGTTTCTGTGTAGAACAGAATGTTTTTTAAAATGCAGAAATGATGGCAGAAGCCATTCAAGGAACAGCCTGCTGAGTTAATACACAAGGGTAAAGATGTAAAGTTATCATGACATATGCCGACTCCATTATTAGCCACACATCTGAATACTTCTGAACAAGAACAATCTTTGGCTGTTCAAAGCTACTTAAATATATGCATGGAGATATAGTAAATCTTATAGAAACTAAGGTTTAAGTCAGGCAGTGAGAAGCAAAAACTAAAATGCTTAAATTGCTTACAAACATTTAAAAGTCAGGGTATTGGGGGATGGAGAGACGGTTTAGCAGTTAAAGCTGTTCTTCTAGTGGACCTGGGTTCAATTCCCAGCACCCACATGGCAGCTTACATCTGTCAGTAACTCCAAAATCTGACACCATCACAGACATTCATGCAACCAAAACACCAATACATATAAAATAAAAATATTTTTAAAGTCAGGGTATTGAAGACAGATTAATAGACGAGGAGGTGGTTTAGCTACAAAGGGCCACTTGCAACTGGATAACTAAGGGATTCAGGCTAAGTATGCCTTTCCTCATCTGGGTTTCTATGTAGCTTTTTAACTGATACCATGACGGGCCTAGAATCATCTGTAATGGAATCTCAGTTGAAGAACTGTCTACATTAGGTTGGCCTGTGGGGGTCTGTCTTGATTGCTAATTTAAATAGGAGTATCCAGCCCACTGTGGGTAGCACATTTCCCTGGGCTAGACCCTGAGTTGTGCAAGAGAGGAGAAAGCTAGGCGAGTAAGCAAGCAGGCAGCATGAGTGCATTTGTGTCTGCTTTTGACTGTGGATGTGATGTGACTCTGGAGTTCCCATCTTGACTTCCCCTAGTGACAAAATTTAACCAGGAAGTGTAAGCCAAATAAAGTGTAAGCCAAATAAAGCCCAAGTTGGTTTTGGTCAGTGTGTTTTATTATAGGTACTAGAAATGAAATCAGGACAGAATCCATTCACATTCTTCCAAAGAGCTCACCAGTGACAAGTGTTCACTGGTGAGTATACATCACCAGGGACATGTGTTTCTCATTGTTAGAAATTAGCTGCTCTGCCAGCCCACCCTTCTGAGACCCAGCGCTGGCAGACACCAAATACTATCACCAGCCTCCGACAGGTGCAGTGCATTTCCACTGTCTCTCCAAGTTGTATAATTTCCCTGTGCAGCAATGTGCCCTTTAAAAGGTCTCCTGCATCACAGCCCTCTCTACCAGTCTCTCTGTCAGCCTGTCTTTCTCTCATGTCCCCATTCCAAGATGGCCTTTTGTCTCCCCCACTCCTATAAATCTCTTGTGTGAGATCTGTTGCGTGGTGTGATCTCTTTGCAGCATACTTTGGCCTGGACCCGACAAGGTACTCTGTCACTAACCCTAATATTGGTTCCATCAAAAAATTCTAACACCCATTGCAAACACAATTGAGAGGGCAGCTAGCTTTGATGTAGGTGTCTGTAGATGTGGCACTAGGATTCCAAGTTTGGTGCAAGAAAATATAATTATCAGCACCAAGAACTATGTGAAGCTTAACCATGAGTATGTGTTAGACATCAGAAGGAAGGTTCCCACAGTGGTGTTAGTTTTAACACTATCTATGACATGCACAAAGCAGGGCAAAGGACTTCAACAAAGGCTTTGGATCTCTTGGTATTGAAAAGGACCTTAAGGTGATGAGCCAGTAAAATTGTTTTGGTTCTTTTTGGTTGTTCCCCTATGGCCACACAGACTCCCCTTGGAGCCTGCCAAAACCTCCATTTTTGCCTTGGTTTTGGTTGTATGCCTCTCTGAACTTTGTGGCTAACTAGCTAACTAGCTAGCTCCCTAGGCAGCTAGGTTTAATAATTGAAAATACTGGGTTGTTTACAAAAACTAGAGGAGAAATGTTCCATACAGAACCAACTCAGACCCAAGACATGCTGGACCACAGATAATGGTGTCATCGATTCACCACTGTCTATGGAGGCATGAGAAAGTAATATGTATTTTTAGACTTTCTTTTGCAAAGTAACTTCTGAAAAAATGGAAAGGATATGAAAGAGAGCTTCATCGTGGCTGTGGATTGCCCTGTGAAGTTGATCTTCAAGGAGCAGGAGCCTCGTACCTATGGCTTCACATTTTTCTCCAATTTCAGCAGAAGTGATGTGAGATTCCTGGTCAGAGAATGAGAAAAGGTTCATGAGTCAGCCTTGGGATACTGAAAGTCATGTGTACAGTCAGTACATGCAGACAGCTTTCCTGGTTTCTGCACATCCGTGGGAGCCCTGCAGGAGGTACCATTTCCCTGGGTAGTTGTTCTTGAGAACATGGGAGCCAAGTCCAAGTCATATATGAAGGCTAAGCTGTGAACACATAGATCTCCTGTCCTACCTGGACTATTTGAAGCTTGTCTTTAGTGTGGAGGCTCCCTAGATCTGTTTATCTACAGAAGCCTGAGTTTCCCAACTAAATTCTCAGACAATTCATAACAGGACAGAGATGGTAGCAAAAGGGGCAGAGGTGTCACCAGGGAAACTGGGCCAATCTATAAGGACAGAGGAATATGTCTTTAAGGGTATAGGAATTTAACAGGGTGCTAAGCATTCATCTGCAAACCAGACTCAGCCCCTGAAAGCCAGACACTGGAGATTTATTTGTCCATTTATTTGTTTACTTGTATTCACTCATTCTTACATGTGTATGTGTTTAAGAGTGTGCATGCTCATGTGGGTTTAGATACATATGCATGTGGGAGTATGCATACTCACGTGTGTTCATGTATATGGATCCCAGAGGACAAACTCAGCTATCATTCCTCAGGTGTCATCTACCCTGTTTTTGTTTGGTTGGTTTGCTTTTGGCTTTTGAGGCAGAATGGCTGGGTTGGAGATCACTGATTAGGCCAGGTTGGCTACTCAGAAAGCCCTGGGAAATCACCTATCTCTACTTCTCCAGCTCTGGAACTATAAGCATGTGCCACCACACTTGACGTTTTATGTGAGTCTACCCCATTAGGGCAGAGATGATGGTGTCTGGTGTAGTTCCAGGTCCTCAGTGGGCATCAGGCACGTGATAAGCATGGCTTAGTAAACAAACAGATGGGTCTTGAAGCTCTCCAGTCTTGTAGTGTTTCCCATTCAAATATGCATTCTACGTACAAGCAGGGGTCACCTCCATCACTTTTCTGCACAGAAGTACCACACAGTGGAGTCTAAAGGTTGCTGTGGCACCACTTGGTCTCAATTGCATTTCAGTTGTTCCCCCCTGGCTCCCCCACAAACTCTCCTTGGCCAGGTAACCTGACCTACCACCGTCTCACCCTGTTCTTCCTAAGAATACAAGCTCTTCCCCGCTACTCCAAATCCTGCCCTTCCTTCAAGTCCCCCCCCCCAACAAGCTCATCTGTGGAGCATCAGTTAAGACATGAGTCTCTCCTAAGAGCTGTGAACTCACTCACACAAGGGCCATTGACTAGTCATACATCCCAGGGCCCCATGAGTAATACCTGGCCTATAGAAGGCCACAGATTATTAAAAATAATTTAACAAGGTCAAAGCAATGAGGAGAGAAAGTAGAGACTCCTAGAATAAAGAAGCAAGAACATCTCAGAATTAATATTCATCCACAATATGAAGGCAATATTCTCTTAGCTAAGCGTGGAAAACATAAAAAGCCTATTAAAAGAATTGTGCAAAGGCATTAAGGTTTTTTATTTATATTAAATGACCAGGTTACTACAAAAACTGCAGCTAATATCTAACTATCACATAAAAGTGGTCAGGATTGATGGCACTGTTCCAAGTCCTTAGAAATCCCACAAATGTATTAGCATCAGAATCCAGGAATACCAATCGAATCCAAATACTTGCTCCTTTCATTCACTCGGCAACACTTCACAGTTTATGCGCCCAATGACTGACAATTCTTTAATAAAACAGTGCTAATAGAAACTATAAATAAGTAATGTAAGCACTGGAGAAGTTCCATGAAATGCAAGCATTTGTATATACAAAAGAAAGAAAATCCCCAGGCAATGTGGAGGACACGTGGATACCATTAGTGTTTGAACGTGAGGCAGAAGGAATGGTTTGCTTGACTTTAACCACAGCACTGAGGAGAAGATACATGAGAACAATAGATAGCCATGTATTTTAATGATCTTAAAAGTCATGGCATTGTCACTCATGACATGCAGGCAGGAGAAAAGGACTTGTAGAACGAGGATGGAAGCTGTGACTAACAGACACCCTGGTCATGCTCCAAATCAATGAGAAGAGGAGACATCTGCAGAGCAATGATTGACAGTGGCCAGACCATGAGTCACATATGAAAGAGAAAAAAAAAACCGGCAAAGGGAGAAGAAGGAACTCAACCCTCTTGAGTAAAGCAAAGCAAACAACTCAATCTCCATTGCCAGGTGGGGTGTGTTCTGTGCCCGCCAGTAGGAAAGGCCCCATGCCTCACAGAATGCACAGTTTTGGAAATACCATCATCGGTAGAGATCCACTCTAAACTCCAGCAGACAGGCCACCCCTTTGGCTACACATTGGATTGACATTGTTTAAATAGCTAATTTCTCCAATTCTTTAGATTGTTCTCCAAAGCCATTCTAAGGAGAGAGGCAGGATGAGGCACTGGAGTCAAACAACAGAACAAGAAAAGTCATGAGATTAAATAATAAATTAAATATCACAAAGACTTAGCAGGTCTATGCTCATATAGGAAGCATGCTGACCTAGAACTGGATTCCAAAGTCACTGCCAACCTCCATTGTTTCTGGGGGGTGTCAGGCAGAATGGGATTACAATCTCCTGTCTGAGCCACCGTCTTGGTTTTTGACATCTGCCAAAACTCAGCCAGTGCACCCGGGCCCCTATTTTCCTCAACCGTGTAATAAAGTATCTGCAGCAGCCACTTATCACAAAAACATCTTCCTAAAGTGAAAATCATAGGCTATGCAGTCATGGAGAGACAGGTCACTGGGCGGTCTTCTCTAGGAGGTGCAAAGCCATTGGCATTTGGAGATTGCCAGGCTATGACACTATCTAAAACCCTGCAACACACACACACACACACACACACACACACACACACACACACACACACACACACACACACACAAACCCTCAAATTCGATTTGAGCCCCAGGATGTCTGCTCTGTTGCTAACCCTCATTCCCTCTCCTACAGCTTGAGGTAAACTGGATGAGACTACCACCTTGGAAGAGCTTAGAGGCTCCTAACACCTTTCCTCAGCTCACTATTACCCGCACAGCCTCTGGGCTGTTTTCCAGAATAGTTGGTTTGCAAAGGCATTCCTGGAATGCTCTATGATCTGTATCTTGTCTTGAAAAATACAGTTTTCATAAAAAATCATTACCTCAGTCAAATGCCTGTCCGTCACACAAAGAGTATCTCTCACATCTATTTGAAATAGATTCTATGATAAGCTTCACTTTCCACATCCATGCTGAGAGCTACAGTCACTGTGTAAATCCATTAAGCCGAGAGACACACATTAGAGACTCCAAGGGTGCGTCTTTATTATACCCGAGAATAGAAATATTCATCTAAATTCCACATTGTATGGTCACACCCTGAGTGGGTGGGCTTCTCTTTTAAAAGCATCCAGATGTTTAAAGGGACACAAAGCATCTGAAATATTTAGACCTCTCTAGGTCTGAGCAAGGCATGAGTTGTCTTTAAGTACCCTATGCTTGTTCAAAGCAGTCTTTGAGAAGCGAGTTCACTGACAAACATGCTCTGTTTTGTTTAGTGTTAAACAGAACCAATTAACAGAACTAAAATCTTCAATAGCTGGAGAAATAGACTGACCACATGGTGCAAATGGGTCTTGTTTTCCAGAGTACACGAAGAACCAGGGAAACTGCCTTCTGTATGACAGGATTATTAGGAGGGTTTGGGCTGCTTCCTTTCAGCTCTCTACGCTAGGCTTGGCCATCGAAGTTGAACAAAGCAGGAGCTGGAGATGTGATCAGTTGGTAATGTGCCTGCTGTACAAGCCTAAAGACTGAGATCTGGCCCGGAGGAGTTGATGTATGCTCTTCATCTCAGTGCTGGGGAGGCTGAAACCTGCAAGTCCCTGGGATTCACTGACCAGCCAATCTAGCCTATGTGGCAAGTTCCAGGCCAGTGCTTGGCTTTTCCTCAAAAAACAATATATACAGTACTGGAGAAATTACACCCAAAGTTTACCTTGAGGTTCTGCACACAGGCACACACATGCACACACAGGTACACACATACCAAACAAACAAACAAATAAGCCAATAATTTTCTTTGAAGCCCACAAAATCAAAATTGAGCAGGTCAGATTTCAATAGACTCTTCTGAGGAAAACATGTCAGCAAATAAAATCTACTGCATGAGACGCTACTTGAATAATCTCCTTCCCTGAAGAATCAGAGTATACAAACAATGACAGCAAACCCCGAGGACCCCTGTGTATAAGAAAATGCAGACAGGGTAGAGAGATGGCCAGTGGTTAAGAGTGCTTGCTGTTCCTCCAGAGAACCCAGGTGGAACACTTATATGGAGTTCACAATTGCCTATTACTCCAGCTCCAGGGAAGCTTACACATTCTTCTGGCTTCTATGGACACCACTGTATGTGTGTATGTGTGTGGCATACACAGACATATGAATAAAAATAAATCTTTTAAAATATTTTTCTAAAAGGAGAAAGTGCAGACAGTCCACAGCTGGGGACTCCTCCATGGGAAAAAGCTCCTAAGAGAACAGGACCAAATGCCACATATCACGCATTTGTGGCATGAATTATAAACTTGAATTTCTGAGTGGGAAAAAAAAAGCCAGTGTGACAATAGAACATGAGAGTAACTGTTTTCAGACACAGGACTTAGCCCTGATTCTGAATGTTGCCGCCCAGAATGCACCTGCCTTTTTCTGTAGTTATGGACACTTGCAGCTTTCTGCGAGATGATGGATACTTTGGCTAGTGGGACCACCCCTCATGAGACACTGTGGTATCTCCCAGGTGGAGAGGAGTACACAGCCATTTTTCTTTCTCCTACTAAGTAGCTTCTTGGCATCTGCCACCCACTTATGTCAGAGAGATGAGGTGTGCTTTGCTATGAGCAATGTCCCCCATAAGCATGAAGAGGGGAAGGGTTTGGTGGCTGGGAAAACAAATGGCCATGTAGAAAGACAGAAAGGCACTAAACTATTGGTTGGAAAGTAATGGTAGCGTGCCTGGGGTAGACATAAGGCAAAGGTTCTACTTAGCCAGGCCTCTTGCTCCACCCTGGCCTGGATAGTCAGTCCTGGCTAACAGTTAATCTTTGGGGGACAAGAAAATCTCCTCTTTAACTGTCCTGGTCTTGTTGGGAACTAGATGTGGCCTAGGTGTGATGAAGGAGCCACTGTAAGTTTATTTCTAGAAACAGGAAACCATGAGACAAAAATCTCTCACCTGCTCAAAGGGCACCAGTGTGCATTTGTTAGTGAAGCCTGCACTGTCAATGTGTGAATGCGTCCCTGCCACCCTGTGGTGACTGTGACCACCCTGCTGTCTATCTATCCCTCGGTCATCGCCAATAAATGACAAAGAGTTTCCATGGTGGAAGACTCCAGGAGCCCTGAGGTTGTTTTCTCAGAAGCACTGAGCTATGCTTAATTAATGGAAGGAGTGTAGAGATGCCCCCACCCTGGGCCCTGGAGCACAGAAAGCAATACCACACTTTTCCAAAAGTACAGGAAGCAGGCAGATCAGAGGGACCAGCTTCCTTCCCTGGGGCAGGTGAAGAAGGCTGGCAGCAGGCAGGGACTTTAATTAACAGAAAAGGACCAGCAGGAGCTACTCACTGGCTACAGAGGAAGCCCTTCCCTTACCCACCTGCTCCCTCCTCACACCCAGGGGCCAAGGCCAGGCTGGAAGGCAGAGAACTTTCATTCTTATTGGTTGAATGGTTTCTAAACCCATTTATGCCAATTGTACTTAAAATCTTCATTATATAATTTAAATATGTTGCATATAAAAACAGTGCAATATTAGTGTGAAAACAAAGTTCTTATCTATACTTTAAAAAAATGAAAAACCTTGGAAAGATACAATAATATTGAAGAGATGGGTAGAGGAGGCTGAAGGCGGTTTTGCAAGTGCTTCTTAAGTGTTCTGTCCACTTTAGAGATGCCACGATTGGAAACTGTAGATGGCAGCCTGTAGGAAAAGCTTACACAAGAAGGGCCCCTTGAAAGTCACTTGGCAGACCCCTCCAAAGACCTTAATCCTACATCAAGTGATCAACAACTGAATGAATGTGTGTGTTTCAGTATCTGAAGAAGACTCTGAAAAGTGCTCTTAGCAGGGGGACATGGCCCCACACAGGGGAAGGGATGCTACCAAGATGGAGTTCAAGGAGATCCTGAGCAGACAGCATGGTCACATCCCTGCTTGGCTGTCTCCCTAAGTCCACCCATGGTGCAAGTTCAGTTCTCTGCATCTGTCTGCACTGGGGAGCTCAGAATATTTGCTGTAGTTAACTGAAGAGAAAAAAGATTTAGTTTAGCTTCTGGGTTCAGACAAATGGTTTTCCAGAAGGTAACATCAACTCCTAACAGGCATCATGCCCATCTCAGACTCAAAAAAATATGGTCTCATTTTCTGAACTTCTACCATTGTTGGCCTTTGGCTCTGCTTTCAGTATTCTGGAGTTTCTCCAACCTACAGCTCCAAATTCATCCAAATTCACGTAGCAAACTAGTTCCAAAGTTTTAAGAGCCACAGAACCAAGGTCATTTACAGCGATAACCCACTGACTCCCCATGTCAGTCTTCTGTATTGTGACTCTTCAGCACTGTGACCAAAGTGCCTGTCACATGATGTACACAGATGAAGCATTTATTTGGACTCACTGAACTGAGAGTCAATACAGGTTGCTGGGCTCCGTGTGCTTGGACAGTGCTCGATGGCCATTGGCTGATAGGGAAGAGGACCTTTTCACATTCTCATTGTGTCTTAGTTTCTTGTTCATTGTTGTGATACAGATATGTTGAGAGAAGCAGCTAAGAGGAAACAGGGATTGATTTACATCACAGGTCACGGCTATGTCCATCATGAGGAGGACGTCACAGAGGCGGAAGCTTGTGTCAGGAGAAAACATTGAACCCACAGTCAACAAGCAAAGAACGATGGGTGAGGAAGACCAGGTGCAAGGGATGGCAGACTGGCTAGTCACATTGCATCTCTAGTTAGCAGAGAATGAACAGGAAGTAGGGGCAGGAACAGGAAGTACAACACCCCAAGGTTTGTCCCCACTGACCCACTTCCTCAAGGAGGCTTAGCCACCTAAAGGTGCCAACTTCCATAAACAGCGATGACAACTGGGGATTAAATGTTAACCTCAGGAGCCCTGTAGGGAACATTTCATATTCCGAGCACAACAAGCAGGAAGTAGAAAGCAGGCTGGACAAGAAGGGGCCAGAGGCAGCGAAGGTGACCCTCACCTCTTCCTAATGACCCATCTCCCATTGCTACACCTCCTAAAATTACCTCAGCTTCTCAATATATTATAACCAGCTGATATATCTAAGACTAAAGCAAAAACTTTCAGAGGGACATTTCTTGTCCAAATCATAACACTTCCCATTCTCCCTCAAGCCTTGACAAAAAACAAACAAACAAAAAAAGACCAAAAAGAAAAAAAGAAAAAAGAGAAAAAGAGAGAGCTTTCTCTGAGCCACTGGGCTATTTCTAAAGGCTCCTGTGTCTCATAAAACTTTGATTAAATACATTTGTCACTTTTTCCCTCTTGTCAGCTTGTCTTCTGCAAGAGGAGTATTGGCCATGATTCTGTGATGGCTGGGGAAGTGTTCCTCATCGGCCCACCCCTAATGTTTTGGATGTAGACTCAGAAATGACAAAGCTATGGTGTCTGCTTTTGTCTTTATTACTGATTTCTTTGCTTGCAGAAATCAGCAGCAACTTTCCAGTTGCTGAAGTACTGCATGTGATACCTCCGTGATGCCAGCTTCTCTCTGGCCTAGTTTAGCTTGCTTGGTGGCAGCTTATGGCTAGGGAAAGGCACAGCTGGTAGAGAGATCAGAGGGAGCCATACTGTCCAGGGAACTAGGCAGGAGGGCAGCTCATTAGTAGAACAGAAAACAGCCTGCGGGGGCAGGCTATAGCCAGGAAAGAAAGAATCCCAAAGGTATCGGGGTCAGAAGAACCAGCATGGGCAGCATTGCTTTAGTACAGGAACCTGACATGCTGATTTCCTCAGCTTCTGCCTGGCTCCTTTGCAATGTCGGCAGCATCTATAAACCAGAGCCAACAACAGCTAACGGCTCTGTAAGGACCTCTCAGGACACTGGAAAAGATGGACTTTCACAATCTGGGCATACCCATGCAGCCCTTAGCTGGGCGTCCTATGGAACAAAGCCTCAAGCAAAGGGCTGTGCCTTCATGGACTCAGCTGCAGAATGAAGGTAATGGCATTGAGTAGCCTGGCAGGGACATTCAGCCACAGGGCTGGTGTTCCAAAGGGACAAAGCATTCCCTGAACAATGTACCTCCAAAATGCATATCACTGTGCTGGCCAGATAAGCACAGGAAAAGCTTTGAAACCATCTCCCGGTGGACCTCTATAAGAAGCCCTGGATTTGTCATGGAAGATTTGGATAGAAAAGCAATTGCCTGCCCCCGAGGTGTCCTGCTTCAATAGGAAAACCACCAACAGAGCTTTGCAAAGTTAAACATACCTGGAGCTGCAAAGCAAAGGGACATTTTGCCTCAAGATAAACACATCATCTCCCAGACTTCAGCAGTCCTGGAAAAGCAGGACAGGACGGCAAAACCACCTTCGCCAGGAGACCTCCAACTATCTCCTCAGTGGTCTAAACCTCTCAGCAAGCAGAAGACTTCCCCTTTATAAAGTCCTTAGTCTCTCCTTAGGCACATCTCTTGTTCACTGCTCACTTTCTCCTGACAATGGGAGCAAAGTAGATTATCAAAAGGTGTTTTGGCTGTTTTGACCTCCAGAAAGTCATAGATACAGAAATTAACGCTAGCTAGGTTTTAACATGTGTATAAACTATGCAACTCACAAGACCAAAGAGATGGCGCAATGTGATGTGGCCTGCTCTGCTTGGGCACACCTCACCATGACAGGCTGAGGCCTCTGAAACAGTGAGACAAAGACATTCTCTCCTCTCTTGTTTCTGTCAGACATTTGGTCCTGGTAACAGAAATGGTGATTATTGCTGCTAAAAACTTAGTTTTGATTATTCTTTCTTGATTTTTATGGCCATCTTTATTTTTTTATCTGAGTGTGTATGTGCAAATATGTGGATATAAATTTGTATGTATGTTCCTGTGTGTTGAGAAGGGTGTGCATAGGAGTTTGTGTATGCACAGGGAAACCATTCATATGTGTGTATGTGTATATGGAAGCCATAATTCCACGTCAGGTGTCAATCCCCCTTGTTTTTTTTTTTTTTTTTTTTTTGAGACAGGGTCTCTCATTGCCCTGAGGCTCACCAATTTGGCAAGGTGCCAAGGATCCTCCTGTGTCCCAGGGATCCTCCTGTGTCCCAGGGATCCTCCTGTGTCCCAGGGACCCTCCTGTGTCCACCTCCCAAGAGCTGGGATTACAAACTCACACTGCCATGCCCAGCCTTTTGTGTGGGTGCTGGGAGTTAACGCAAGTCCTGTTGCTTCCACAGCATGCACTACCCACTGAGCTATCTCTCCAGCCCATGTTGGTGTGTCAGTGGTCAAGGAGATGCAGCCTCCCAGCAGCAGAAACAGAACTTAAGCAGAGACTCCAAGCTCAGACCTCTCCTTTCCTAATTGCTCTGAGTCTTGAGCCAAATCCACTTGTTTTATAATCAGTTCTGGTTTTAAGTAGGCAGACATTACATTAAACTTTTAGTCAGTTCTGGAAAGTTATGTGCAATAATGTCCATTTTACTCTTTCTTTCTTTCTTTCTTTCTTTCTTTCTTTCTTTCTTTCTTCCCTTCCTTCCTTCCTTCCTTTCCTCTTTGGTTGTTACAAAGCCATGATTCAGATATATATACAGTGGCTATACCACAAGATAGATTGTTACTCCTGCCAGATTCCTTCTTCTCAGCTTCCAGGCAATGAAACCTGGTCCCAACATTTCGCTCTTCCAAAAAACATCTATCATCTTAAGATCTATGACACTTGTGAATACAAAGAACGCCAGTCTCACAATATGAACAATTATGGCTTCTCCATGGGGACAATGTTCCAAGACCCCTAAGTATCCCCGAGACCACAGACAGCATCGGACCCAACAATTTTTCATATGTATATCTACCTGTGACAAAGCTTGAATTATAAACTAGACATCTTTAGAGATTAACAGCAATACACACCTTAAAATAAAACAGTTATAACAAAATATTGCTATCTCACCCCTTAAGAGGTTCTGCTAGTCGAGGATCCTGAAATAGGCTCATGATTTACTATGGTCCATGCCTTCCTGGTGCAATTCCGGCTCCCTGAGAAGCTGTTAGGTATTTGACAAACTCTGCTGTTCTTCCAGAAAGAACATTGGATAGCACAGGGGTTCTACTTAAAGGCTACTCAGCTGAGGCCAGCACTGACCCAGAGTGGCTGACACTTCTCATCTTCCCACGGGGCCATGTGTTCAAATACAGAACTAAGGCCAGTCCTCAAACAGCACAGACACAATGATCAGATGTTATGCTGAGCACAGGACACAGGGTCTGTAACATAATGGCTCTGGCCCTGCACAGGGGCAGGAGGCCCAGTGTTCTCCCCACCCACCCTCCCATCTCACTAAGTCTTGGCAAAGACAAAATAAGGGAGCAATGAGATTTGAAAGTCAAGGTGAGATAGCAAAAGGCAGCTATAGCCAACCTCTCCCTTGAAAGTCTGGAATACCTGGAAGCCACCAAACAGGGATCTTGAAAGCCTCAGAGGGAGGGCATGCAGCCAGAGAGTTCCTCTGGACTTTGGGCAGGAGGGCAATGGAAAGTTGGGAAAGGGAGGAGTGAGGGAGCCTTTTCTACTTGTTAGGATCAGCCTCTAATTTAGAAAAATCAAATCAAATCACATTCTAATGAAAATGCACATGTCAGGCCAAGCAACAGGACTCCCTGTTCTTTGTTCTGCTTTGATTTAATGAAAACAGGAATCACAAATATTCATCATGATCTGGTTTTGGCTAAAATGACAACATGAATACATTAGAATGCTTGAATTTGTAAATGATACATTGTAATCTATAGACTCTAGAGACACAATGAAATATATGATGTATAATATATGGCCTATATCCAACCTGTTATATATGATGCATAGTGTTTACTACATATACTATATATTGGCTTCCTTATTTTAGAATGAATTAGAATAATAGAGTCATCTAAACTGGGATTAACAAAAAAGCGAATGCTCCAAGATTTTCTCTTTGCTCTTCTGTTTTCTAAGCTTTAAGAAGTTATATATGGGGGCTAGAGAGATGGCTCGGAGGTTAAGAACACTGACTGTTCTTCCGGAGGTCCTGAGTTCAATTCCTGGCAACCATATGGTGGCTCACAACCATCTATGATAACATCTGGTACCCTCTTCTGTATACTGTATACATAATAAATAAATCTGTAAAAACAGTTATATACTATTTTGTTATCATAGTCAAGAGTCATGTAAATTTTGAAAACTTTTTGAGGGCTTATGGCAACCCCCGCCCCCCCCACAGTTCTGTTTGTTCTTATCCACAAGTTTCGAACAATGAACCCCTGACAACGCCACACACACACAAGACAAACCTCTTTCTGTTGGCCTCCAGCACAGTGTGGTAAGGGGGCTGAGTGAGTGCTCCACTCATGGACCACCTGCAAGGGGGGCTTCTCCTCCTCAGGGCGGGGTCTGGGATGGACAGCCAGGGCAGCTGTCCATGTGGCCTCTCCTCTGCTGTCCGCCTGATTCTCATCTTCTGCATGTGGACCACTGCCTGCTTCCTGGAGCCACAGGCTCTGTGTCAGCATCTGACAAGCCTCCAAGTCAGCTTTCCACACTCTTACAAGGAATGGGCACCTGCAGCTAAGACAGAGGGAAGCAGACATGGAAATTAGCCTGGTCATGGCTCATGCTACCCACCCACAGTGTGCTGGTGTGGTCATCTCACACTCCACATCACTTTACAGAGACAGAACATCAACATGGGGACATAAAGGGGCCCAAATCTGTGTGTCTCTAGTCGTAGTGATATTCATGTGGATCCTTGTTAGCTGTCTTGTCAGCAAGGACACCCAGAATCTCATTTGGCTTCCAAGAACAGTTACCCAGTGGCAAATTGGACCTTATACTCCTGCTGGATCTCTTTGAGTCAGTGAACCTGTCCAGCTCTGTCTAATCACAGGCTTCTGCAGGTGCTGTTCTCCTTCCTGGAACATCATCCCACTAGCCAATACTCACCCACTGACACACATATAGCACACAGATAGCCTAATGCCACCTGCCCTCCCACCCTGCTCAGCAGTATACACACACCCCTTCTCCCCTCACAGACTTTCAGTGTTTTCAGACTCAGCTTGCATAGCCTGTTCTTGGGGAAGCTCCTCATTCCATAGCTACACACCCAGGCTGGGTCTGAGCACTCTCTAGCACGTGCCTGTATCCCCAGTGCTAGCAGGTGGAGACTGGAGGATCCCAGGGGACTGCTGAGCAGTGAATCTCATGGGAACAGCAAGCTCCAAGTCTGTCTCAAAAATAAGTGGACAGAAATAAAAGAAGACACCTATTGTCAACTTCTGTACATACACACGTGCACACATGCACACAGTACAAACCAAATCTTTGGCATCAGAAGTCAAATAGGAGAAAACTTCAGGGGCAGTCAAAACAAGGAGAGCCCTGGGGACTCTTGGTGCTGGTGCTGCCACCAGTGTGTGTTGTATGAAACTCACCAAGTAGGACGTATGATGCCTACTCTGTCTGTGTTCCACGCTAAACCAATGTAACAAAAAGAAAAAAGCAAAGGTATATTTCTGAGCTACACCCTGTTCAGGAGGGAGGATGAATCTGGTGTGGGATAATCCTTAGCAATCCTGGCTTTGGTCAGCTCCCTGGTTCTTAATTTTAACCAATTTGATAGCTATAAAGCAGTGCCTTGGGATCTGGATTTGCATTTCTTCACAAAGCTCATTTTTGGTTCCCCAAGACTATGGCTTTATGTGCCCATTATGTGCCTGTTCCTTTCTTGAGTACCATTCTGCTCCTAAGACACTTGATGGGGACATTTAATTACTAGTCAACATCTGTAAGTTTTATCATCAACTCAACTTTTCCAATTTTTTTAACATTATTATGTGGGTATGTACACTTGAATGAAGGGCCTGCAGAAAGCAGGAGAGGGCACTGGATCCCTGGAACTGGAGTTATGGGCAGTTATGAGCCTCCTGATATGGGTTTTGGGAACTAAACATGGGTCTTCTTTAAGAACAGCAAGTGTGCAAGTATTCTTAACTGCTGAGCCATTTCTCCAATGCAAGTTTTCCATTTCTTTGTGCCTGTTTTTATATTTTTTATTCTCTATGTAAATTAGCCTCATTTTTATATGAAATGTAATGTTATATACTTATTCTTTTTTTTAATTTTTAGTGTGCATGTGTGTGTGCACATGCACACACACACACACACACACACACACACACACACACACTTGCACGCGCAGACACCATGGGTTCAGGGAATCAAACTTAGGTTAACAGACTTGCAAGGCAAGCATCTTGACCCGCTGAGCTATCTTTTAGCTCATTGTTCATAATTAAACAAAACAAAACTTTAAATAATTTATTCTTGAAAACACCTCTCCTTTCTGTCCTGTGTAGGATTTCTTTGCCTTCTGACCTTGTCCAGTATCAGTGGAAGCTGATATTTGTGTTGGTTGGAATGATAAGGTCCCCAATAGGCTCATATGCTTAAAAGTTTGGTCCTCAGGGCTGGAGAGATGCTCGGAGTTAGGAGCACTGGCTGCTCTTCCAAAGCACTTGGGTTCAATTCCCAGCACCTACATAGCAGCTCACAGCTGTCTGTAATTCCAGTTCCAGGGAATCTGACACTCATACACAGACATACAGGCACACAGAACACCAATGTACATAAAGTAAAAATAAATTATTTTTTAAAAAGCAATAAGATGTTCTTAGAGTTTAAAAATTTAAAGTTTGGTCCTCAGTTGGTGAAACTGGGAAGAATTTGGAGGTGTGGCCTTGTCAGAGGAAGTCTGTCAGTGGGATTTCAAAAGCCCATGATATTTCAAGCTAGCCCCCTTCACCCCTCACCCCTCCCTCCCTCCCTTCTTTCCTCCTTCCCTCCCCACTCTGTCTTTGACTCTTACATCTGTGAATCAGATGTAAGCACTCATCTACTTCCTCAGCACCATGCCTGCCTGCCTGCTGCCTGCTTCCTGTCACGGTGGCCGTGGACTCACCCTCTGAAACTGTAAGCCAATAAAATATTTCTTCTATCAGTTGCTTTGGTTATGGTGTCTTTTCACAGTAATAGAAAAGTAACTAAGACACTGGTTTATCAGTTGTTTTGAGGAAGCACCCTTGACTTCATCTGGCCTTGGGATTAATTTTGATTCTTGCCTTCGTCAGCTTTTGCTCTTATCTTTACGTCTTTCCTTTTCTCCTGTCAGGGATTCATTATCTCACCTTTTATTGCTTCTTGGGCTCCTGCTTCCTCTTCATCTTTCTGACCTTTCTTCTATTCTTAATGTTCTAATTTAGGTTCTTAGCAGTCTATATTTTTGTCTGAGCAATTCTCTAACCATATCCATATTTGTTCATTTAAATCTCTGAGTATTACATAGCTAAAATATACAAAAACACCAAAACTTTTATGCACTTGCTATCAGACTTGCTGATCTTTAATATTTCTCAGGCTGGCATGGGGCTAATTTCCAGAATTTATAGCTTTATCATCCTTCAGACTTAATAAAGAGTCTGTTTTCCCTCTTGCTTACCTCTTTAAAGATACTTAGCAGTAGTATGCTTTCCATTTTGGGGCCCAATGCTGTCATAGCTTCTCTGTGGCTCCTGAGCCCTAAGAGCCAGTAGGAATCATGGAATAGAGCCAGTGGAATCATGAGATAGGGCCAGTGGAATCATGGGGCAAGCTGCAGCTCTCTTAAGTCTCCTAAAGAAAGAGGTCAACAACTTTCCATATGTTGACTCTTGGAATGTCACATGAATGATGACATATGGTGTATCTCTCATGTGAGTAAAAGTGGAACTAGTCCTGAGCTATCTCTAGACTACACTCACCAAAGTCTAGATGACAATTTCAGAGGTGCAAGCCTGTGGCAATTTAAATACATGGGTGCAAGGTGGCAATGTTCCTTGTGGGCCACATGTTCATTTCTTCAAGGGTTGGGTTTCTGAGACATCTGCTTCTTGCATTTGTTTATACTAAAGAGAATCATGATTGGTGTGTAAATGGTGAAATGTCTGCTTTTCTTGCCCAGGAAAGTAATTGGGTCATTAACAAAAAAATGCTTTACCAATGAATGACTCGGAGATGCCAAGCTTCATGAGAGCAGGGCTCATGTTTGAGCATAATGAGGCAGCTTAGAGGTATGAATCTCAGTGCATGCTCAGGGTAGAAAACTGAGGCCCAGCACTGCTTTTCCATTCTCAAAAGTTAAAGGAAGCCAAAAGATCAATGAACCAGAACCATGTCCGACTCCTTGGAGGACTGAGTGTGGTCAAGCTTTGTTGGGGATGATGATGGTATGAAAGGATCAGGGGAGGTAGCCTGCTTCTCTACTGAGGAAATAGAAACATCTCAGACACAGTGGCTCATACGTATAACCCCAGTATTTGTGAGGCTGAGGCAAAAGGATTATAGTGAGTTCAATGCCAGCCTTGACAATGTAGTAATTTCTGGACTATCCTGGGCTAGAGTGAAATATTGTCTTAAACAAAAAAAGAAACAAGGTTCTGTGTTAGACCCGGAGTTCTAGTACAGATGTCTATTATCTCAGCTCCTGTCATCAACCCATCTCTCCTGACTTCCTCTTATTTAAAGGAACGGAGCATTTTGTCTTGTTCTCTGGAAGCTTTAGAAATCATGAGGTTCATTTACAGATTCACATCATCAACCCAGAGAGGAGAAGGGTGATAATTCTAAACTCTGAGTAGGAGCTACTGAAGCACATGTCTATATTCTTCCTATTCCCCAGGAAACTTAATCTCCAACTGAGAAAAAAATGCCACCATCATAAATGTTTACATTTTATTTTTTATTTGTTTTTATTAAATTTTTAAAATTTACTTTATGTGTGTGGTTGTTTTGTCTCACATATATTTGTGAGTCACCTGTGTGCCTGGTGTCAGCAAAGGCTACAAAAGGGCATCTAAGCCCCTGGACTAGAGTTACAGACTCTATGAGCTGCCTAGTAGGTGCTGAGAATTGAACCTGGGTCCTCTGCAAAAATATCCAGTGCTGTTAACCACTGAGCCATCTCTCTAGACCCAGTCATTTTTCTATTTAAGGGAGAAACTTAACCTTGTTTTATTTTGTGTGTATATATACACACTTGTAGAGGTCAGAGGTCAACCTCCAGTGCCTTCCTCAGTCTCTACCCACTTTGCTTTTTGAGAGTCTCTCACTGAACCTGGAGTTGGCCAATTCAGCTATGACGACTGGCTGGCAAGTCCCTGGGATCTGCTCTTCTCTGCCTCTCTAGTGCTGAGATTTTTAGCATGCACCTAGCCTATGGGCTAGCACCACTTACATTCAAAGAGGCTCTTATCCTCTCCAGAAACACCCTCACAGATATGCTCAGAGGTGTATCGTAATCTCTTAGTCACTTCTCAGATCCAACCAAATTAACAATCCAGAATGAGCTCCATATCCAGAGTTACTAGATGGTGTTACAGGTATGTTATATCATTCTGTCATTTAGTCTCCAAACAACTTCACCATGTAGTAATTAGACTACATCGTAGAGGTTTCAAAAACATACTTGAACTCTGCCATTCCTACAATCAGATATCTAGTGTTTATCCTCTCTCTCGGATCTGGGCTGACCTTGTTCACCAAGCACATGTCAGCTTGATGGGAACAAGGCTTAGAACTGCCAACACAGGAAGGTCATGTGGCTTCCACCTTGTACTTCTTGGATTCTTGCCCTGCAAGACAGCTATCCGTGCTGGAGTCACCAAGCTGCACAGACCATAGGCAATGGCTCTGGAGCCTCAGCTGACAGGCTACTGTCGGCATGTGATCTGAAGACATGCCCCTTGTGTGTGGGGGTGTCTGTCTTTCTAAGACAGCCCCATATTCATGACTTTCCAACTTTGAGCAAAATGAAGTGGTTGTGTTGGAACAGAGCTCTACTGTGCAGGTGAAGAAGGAGTCTGGGTGTTTCAGAAATCACACAGAAGCATGACCAGCTTCCCTTTCTTATGGTAAAGCTAGCTAGCCATGGGTTGCATAAACACATCAAAATTTGCAGATAACAACTCACAGAAACAGGTGCTACAATTCCCTTTCTGTTGTTGTGATAAAACACTGAGTAAAAGCAACTTATGGGAGGAAAGTATTTATTTGGTTCATATCCACAGTCTATCACTGAGAGAACTCTGGGCAGGAACTCAAAAGCAGGCCTGCTTGTTATTTCATACAGTATTGCCTCCAACCAAGGAAGTCACTGACAGCCAAGGAAATGCAGCAGGAACCATGGAGAATGTTTACTTGCTGGCTATTTTCCAGACTTATGTTCAGTTAATTGTTTGTATATTTCCCAGGGCCATTTGCCTGGGGAATGATGCTGCCCACAGTGGGCTGGACCCTCCTACGTCAATTAACCAAGTCAGTTCCTCACAGCCAATCTGATCTGGGCAATTCCTCAATTCAGACTCCTTTCTCAGGCGACTTTAAGATGTGTCAGGTGGACGGTTAAAGATAATTAAGGCAACAGGTGTTTAGGCTTTTGTTTGTTCTGTTTTACCACTGTGCAGTGGGAAAGGGAATATCACAGAAATAATTAGATGGACAGTTTCAAGGAGAAAATATTAAGTATTCTGGTTTAGGATATGAACCAAAGCCTCCAGAAACTCCCATTCCAACAGCTTGTGAGAGGCAACAGTGCTTGTCAACTCGGCAAGCTCTAGGATCCCCCTTCCTCTTGCTCTGGAATCTTCTATACAGTTTCCCAAGTATTCCTCAGATGCCATCACAATGGCCCTTTCACTCTTCCAGGAAAATGCATGGTTTCTAATGACAGATGGCTGTTTCTTGTTCCTTTCCCCCCTCAGATTGTCACTCATTAAATTCCAATCAAACTGGTCAGCAGATAAAATAGGATTTGCTAGTGTAACTTTGTTCCCTGAAACACGCAGTGAAAAGATAGAGGTGACTCTTAAAATCTGCTCTGACCTTCACACGCAGGCCAAGGGATCCACTAACTCTTACTGCTTCTACTACTATTGCCATTGTTGTTATTTTAAAATCTAATCGGTTCTTTAAGGCCAGTATTGGAATGCATATTACCCATATCTTTCCAAACCCCATACTCATTAATACTGCCTCCCATTGAACCATACAGCATTTGGCAAGACTCTTAATACAGCCACATTCCATTTGATTCCATTGGTCAGACGCATGCCTTTCTCTTCATATTTAAAAAGGCTCCTGAATATTTCATGATACTTTCTTTAAATCCCAGGAAGCATGTAGACTGGCAAGATGTCACTCACAATAGGTGCTCAGGAATGACCTAATGAACTGAACAAACACCCAGGGACGCTGGAAAAAATAACTGTCTTAATAAAGGTTAACAGAGGGATGCCTTCCTGGTAAGTGACTATTGTGGAATGGCTACATTAAAAATTAAAGTCTCAGAGTAAACATGCAATAGGCCATTCTAGTTGACTTCTCAGTTGTTCAAGGACCAAACACAAATTCCAAATTATCTGTACAATGTTAAAGTGGTAGAAACAGCTTTCTAAGTAACTCAAAAGGACAAAGCTGACATATCTGGAAATATGTGAATATATGTATGTACATACTGAAGTCTGAATACATGTAACATCAAGCTACAAAATCTAGTGTCTAGTGAGAGAACAAGCCCCCATGATGGCACCATCTAGCTGCATCCCTCATACCGTAGGAGAAGCAAGGACCACTTTCATAAGGATGCTAATGTTAATCATCATTGATGAGGGACACATCCTGGGGGCCACTACACCCGGAATTAAGGACTGGTATTTTAATTAAGAAAGGGCATAGATAATATGACCACAGCAGATTATTTAAAGGGTTTGCAATTTGAAAGAGAAGGAGCAGGAGAAAGAGAAGGTGGATGAGGGGGAAGAGGGTGAGGAGGGAGAAGAGGAAGAAGAAGAGAAAAAGGAGGGTAAGCAGAGGAATAAAGGGAGAGGAGGGAGTGGAAGGGGATTGATGGACACACAGATCACTTTATTTAGTTGCCTGGGAAATCTTGTTAAAATCCAATTTTCTGATCTATATAGTTCAGGGTGGTGGTGTGTGATGTCAGTGTTGGTGCTCTATGGTACACACTGTGACAATGATGACTGCCTTGTAGATCGATAGCCACTGTGTCCCAATATCTACAAGGTTCAAGTGCAAAAAGATTTGAAGTGGCCCAGGTGCCAACATAACACATATGACACCAAACAGGCTCAGGTGGATACATCTGGCATACCCCCAAAACCTCTTTGTGTTTCTAACAAGTTCATTACTAATTCCGGAAAACTAAGAATTCTGCTCAGGTTGAAAGTCTTCTATGACAGTCCAGGCAAAGGCACCCCCGTGCTTACACCATTTTGTTTGTGCAACTCTCTCATTGCACAAACCATTTCATCTGCCATATCTGCAAAATTGTCTCAAAATGCAAAGATGGTCATGAACTGAGTCTATTTACACAGAATTGTGAGGTGCCCACTGCACATGCACAGGAAAATGTGGATTGAACCTCCTCAGGCAAATAGAAGAAACAGAGATTGCCAAGCACTGCAGCTGTGGCATGTGCCATCACCCTATGACCCGGTAGGTCTCAGCTGCACAGGAGGTCAGTGTGACAAGGCATTGCTGAGGCTACAGACTGAGAAGAAATCTGGGATCTGCTGGAGCCCAGGGCAGACTCAGAGTTGTACCAAGGAATTGTGTGCAGACATCTCTATCTATCCAAGCACACAGAGTATCATAACCACTGAAGTCTAAATTGAAGTCTAAAAATAGCACAATAAAATTACTTCCTTCCTTCACTCCACAGAGAGCAAGTAGGCTGACATCCACAGCTGCAGGGCAAGGCTGACTTCCGGAGTTCACATGGACAGAACAGTTACACAACTGCCCCATCTTGCGAACACATCGCCCGTTCCAGAAAATGAGGAAGCAAAAGCAATTACCCTGTTGGTGGAAACCGATCATGGATATTTGATTATAGTTATTAATGGGAAGAACAGGAGACAGACTGCTGAGCGGCAGGCAAGCACTAAGTGAATGTGTATGAGATTCCTGGAGGGGGATTAATTTCTGTTTGCTTTTCATCTTTCAGCTACCATCTGAATGTGACATCGAGTCTAAGCGTAGCCTGTCACATCCTTATCAGTATTCAGCGCCACTGCATGCTGGTCACATTATCTCCGCTGGATGTACCAAACGACTGGTCTCTTGCTGAGGGGATCGTTTTCCTCTGATTCTGATAGGGTTAGTGACTAGCTTCTCAGAGGCAGGAAACGTACCTTGAAGTGTCAGAAAGACATTCTTCAAGCTAATGTTTACCTCTCTGTGTATTTTCCACTGGTGTGGAACACACAATATCTAATCTTGAGGGCACATGAACCACCATCAACCTCTCGCCCCCATCAGAGGACACTGGGCTTTCTCTGCATTTCAGCCATTAGATCTCAAGCTCCTTAGACAAAGCCAGGTGTCCCACTGTCCTTTCTCCTGTGGTGGCATCAAAGCCTCTGCAGGTTAAGTAAGCCATACTCAATGCCACAGAGCATAGCATTGGAGCCATGCTTTGTTCTGTTCTCTTCTCCAACCAGAGACAGTGAAGATTTTATCACGATCTTTGCAGGGCTCTCTCTCCAGGCTCCAGAGACAGTTCACAAGTTTGTCCTCTGGGTTTAGCAGACTGAAGGAGCCCAGAGTCTATCAAACCATACTGGAAAGGTTCTTAATAGCCCTACCACCCATCCAGTCTCTCTACATTCCCATGAAAACTGTGTGCTCCCACATTTGATTGTTTGGTGGTCCAGCAGAGAGGAAAGCTCCCACCAAATACAGCCAAATCAACTACAACAAGGAGATCACGTGACTGTGCTCAGTGCTGTGAGAAGTCAGTGGGTCAAAAGCCAAAAACTCAGTGGCATAAGCACTGTAAGAAGTCAAGACATATGGGACACTCCTTGTACCTACCAAAAATTAGCATCATCTTTCTTGGGATTAGACTACCTGGACATTGTCCCTGGATGTTAGAAGAGATTTTTTAGACAGACTAAAGAAGCTTCAAATGACAACCAGGTTCCAGGCTTCTGTTTAAATATCCACCAGGTATATCCATCCTGCAGTCTGCATGTCACACATGGCCTAGGATAGCCTTGAGTATGGCCCAACACAATGTAAACTTACTTAAAACACAAGAGGATTATGATATATATTTTTAGCAGGGTCCTCGACAGTCAGCTTTGTAGATGAAAATGCTATGTCACAATGTCAAAAGACTGGCCTCTCTCCTGGATGCTGATACCCTGGGAAACTGAAGTGGGACCATGTTCACTCTGAGACTGCTCACTTAAATCTGAGTATCCTCTCCCCTTATTGAAAGGATCCACAGCAGTCACTTCAGGATGACAGAGGCAGGCAAACTCCAGGGGAGACCTGACAGGCAGGAGGGGGAGACACCCTTCAAACTGCATCTTTCCTTCACACTCCAGTGAGTCCCACAAATGAGCACACCTGTGCCATCCCCGGCCTCTGGGGCCTCTTCAGTCCTGTAACTACCAGCGCTGACAAACACCGTCATCAGAACAAGAGCAGTTCCACTGAGAGTAACGAATCAAGAAATACTCACAAGAGTCAATTAAGACAGACTTGGATGTCCGAAGCATCCTATCGGGCTGGGCCTGTGGAATGCAGCCCCTGCAAGCCCCCGAGGGGACCACGGCATTGTTTACTGTCGAATTTACAGAATAGTAAAGGGAATAACTTGGATTGATGGTTCTGTGTAGTCACATCTCTGTGATTCTCATCTTAGGACTCATCCAGGAAATTATATAATTACTATTGAAGACTTAAACATTTTAATTGCAATTATTTATTTGTGTGTGTGTGCATGCATGAGCACATGTGAGTGGCTTACATATGGAGGTTAAGAAGACAATTTGAGGGTATCAGTTTTCTCCTAGCAAGTGGGTCCCAAGGGTCAAACTCAGGTCAACAGGTTCGGTGAGCTCTTCTACTGGAGTGAGTGCATCTCACTGGGCAATAGCTAAGGGTTTGGAGAAATAGCTCAGTGGGTGAGGTGCTTGCTGTAAGTATGAGGACTTGACTAAACATCCCCAGGACCTATGTATAAAGCCAGGTGTGTTGATACATGCCCATAACCTCATACAAGGAGCATAGCTGGGGTTCGTGATGAATGAGGCTAGGAACTTTTCCCTTGGGACTTAGGACATAATAAAATCACATAAAACTGTCTTGGGTCCAGAAACATCATCTTTGTGGTGGCAGCAGCAGCAGAGGAATAATAGTTTTCACCTGAGTTGACCATGATAAGGCATCTAGGGTCCCCCCCTAGTGTGAGGTCAAGCTGTAATACCACTGAGCCTTTGAATCTGGGACTCATCCCTCATCACTGATGCTCTAGCAGCAGCTGCATCACACAGGCAGGCATCAGGGGCAGGCAGGAGGAAGCAGGAACAGACTGACTCACAGAACCCTGGATGATACTGTGCCAGTCCTGTGCTTGCCATGGCTGAGGCTCAGGCTCACAGCTCAAGTACAGGAGGGTCACTGACAGCCTTGGAAATGCCTGCCGTCTAGAGCAGGGGTCCTTGGCCTGTGAACTGTGACCCTTTTGGGGCTAAACGACACTTTTACAGGGGTCACATCTCAGATATCCTACATATCAGATATCTACATATGATTCATAACAGTAGCAAAATTATGGTTATGAAGTAGCAACAAAAATAATTTTATGTTTGGAGTCATCACAGCATGAGAAACCTGTATTAGGGTTGCAGCATTAGGAAGGCTGAGGACCGCTGCTCTAGAGTGTCTGAGAACCTCCCCCAGCATCAGAGATTTTAGAACCCATGTGTCTGAGTCACAGGTTCATGCCACATACTCAAATTAAACTGTCATGCAATCTCAGTGTTTCCTTGAGCCATTAAAAAGTCTTCTTGAGGCTAGAGAGATGGCTCAGTGGCTAAGAGCACTGACTGCTGAGATCCCATCACCCACATGGCAGCTCACAAGTGTGTGCAACTCCTGTTACAGGGGATATGACACCCTCGCACAGGCATACATGTGGGCAAAACATCAATGTAAATAAAATACAAATAAATTAATTTAAAAAAAAAAAGAGCACTGGCTGCTCTTCCAGAGGACTAAGGTTCAATTCCTATCATCCATATGGCAGCTCACAACAGTCTTTAACCCTAGCTCCAAGTGATTTCACACCCTCACACAGACAAATGTGCAGGCAAAACACCGGTGCATATAAAAGAAAAATAAATAAATAGTCAAAAATAAGTATATTTAAAAAGTCTTCTTATTTAATTAAAGGTAAATTGACTATAGCATAATGGATAGTGCATTGGACTTCTAATTAAAGATAAATTGAATCTCTACCATCAATATATTGACTCAAGTTTAACATCTCTTTAAGATGTCTCCATTCCTGGTCAAACACATCAAAAAATACAAGCTAGACTTTCGCCTTGAGTGTATTAAACTCATCTGAGAGTAGATATTCCATGTTAATTAATAATTATCTTTTTGTTATGTGTCTTTTCTTGAGCCAGGGTGTCGTTTAGCCTAGGCTAGCCTCAAACTCACTATGCCCATTACATAACTAAGGCTGAGTTTGAACCCCTAATCCTCCAGCCTCCACATCCTAGGATTACAGGATGCACCACCACACCCAGGAACAACTATCTTCAAACATGTGACAGTCACCCTGGAATGTGAAGGGTGAAAAGTGAAATGGTTTTTGGAAGTGTCCTGGTATGTGACATGGCTTTGCCACCACGAATCAGTGTATCTATACCCTTATGAAATCAGCCCATTCCCATTTTCTTCCTAAAGTGTCCCCTTCCTAGGAATGGTAAGGGTTAACAATTGCTGTGGGAGACGCTCTGTTGATACTGATGCCCCAAAGCAGCCGTGTTCTTCTAACATCTATTCATACTCCCTTAAGTAAGTCCAATAAACTCATTGCTCCACCAAGTTGAACTTGGGTGTAATTGTTTCCTTGACCTGTCCCTGGGGCCCTATCTGGGGTAAATGAACATTTGTTCACCTGCCCCCAGGGAAAGCCATGCAACACAGCCTAGCTCTAAAAACAGCCTCATGTCTACTTAACTGTTACAATTATCAAGAACAAGGGAGGCAATGACAGCCCATAACCCTCCTCTCACTGACTCACTCAGTGCTGACACCGTGTCACTCAGTGGTCCTCCTGGCAGGACACCCAGAGTTACTTCAGGCCTCTGTTTCTTTATCCAAACTCTTCTCTATGTGGCCTTTCCACTGTCTCAGAGAACTATCAAAGGAGAGGTAGACTAGGGAGCTTCACAACCCCAGATGCTCTTGGAAGTCCACAAAGGTCACTATGCAGAGATACAGAGCCAGGAGACACAAACAGCTGATTCCTGGGCCTGGGATATGCAAGGTCAGGGCTCCATCTGACCAACTCCACAGCCAGGTGTGGCTGGGAAGGCAGCGGGTCGCTGGGACCTCAGCCAGCCGGTGCTATGTGTACAGGCTCTCAGCCTCCATCATCGCCACTGACAAGGACTCCTTTACCACATGTCTTTTCCTTCCGCCCTCTGCACGAGCTGTCGGCATCTGGCCAAAGGGCAGGCGACAGAAAGAACGGACTGTTTAGATAACGGAGGTTGAGAGCTTGCCATGACCTTGAGACTCACCAGGAAGACAGGGGAGTCTCTCTTGCCTTTAGAAAATAAGAATTGACTTCCATGTGGAATTGTGTGAGTATTGTTGTGCATGTGCATACATGTATGTGCATGCGCATACATGAAAGGCCAAAGGACAACCTTGGGTGCCAACCACCTTATTTTCTAAGACAGGGTCTCTCACTGTCTTGAAATTTAAAAAGTAGGCAAGGCCAGTGAGCACTACAGTCCTCCTGTCTCTGCCTCCCCAGTGCTGGGATTAAAGTGTGTGCTACCACATCTGGCTTCTTAAATGTGGGTCCTGGGGATTGAATTCAGGTCAGCGTGCTTACCCACCAAGCACTTTACTGGCTGAACTGCTGTCGCCCTATTTCTCAAAGTAGATTTTTTTTCATTCTATCACTTTTGTGGTGTTAGATTGCTACTGATGAAAAATAGCTCTCATTTATTCAGTCATTATTGTATATGAGAAGCATCCTTTATCTTCTGTAATTGTCTCGTTTTTATGATAGGAAAAGGAGGCTTGGAGAGATTTATTGTCTAGTGAACAGCCACCAGCCACCGCTCAGAAGTGATCACATTCAAATCTAGATAAAGTTATTCCCAAACCCACATACCCCCTACCCTGCACTCCACAGCAACCAGGACAGATGGTCCATCAGGCTCCCTCGTGAATCCGTCCCTGAATGACACCTCTGGCCTGATCCTGGATTTGAGGGTGAATACTGCAGTCATCAGTTTCAAGGATGAAAGCAGACACAGTTTTAGCTATGCTTGAAGCTTTTCTGACCTATGTTAAAGATGAGGCCTCAAAAGAAATGACATCCTCAGGATAATTTCTGTGCTGGTGCTTTAGTCAATGGTACAGACAGTCAACAGTACAGGGTGGACTCTGCCTGTCACCTGGTACTAGAGATTAGTGGCTTGTGAGCCACTCCAACAGGAGAGCTGAGCTTTTAGCGGCCAGAGCTCAGAGTTCTCTTTCTAAAGTGTCCTGAAGGCTCTGTGGCAAGCAAACTTCAGGGACCATTTCAGGGCAAGAGCTGTTTCCCTGGGAAAGAAATTCACTGCTAGACTCTCTAGAGACGGCAAAAGATAAGGCAGTGTCGCTGTACAAAGCTGGATGTGTTGCTTTGCTGTTTTGTTTGCAGCAGGGTCTCACTGGGTAGCCCTGGCTGACCTGGAATTTACTATATAGACCAGGCTGCTCTTGAACTCACAGAGACTTGCCTGCCTTTGCTTCCTGAGTGCTGGGATTAAAGGACTGTGCCACCAATTCTTCGCTCTGGATTTGAAAATTTACTAGAAATTATATCATTTTAAAGCCAGGCAGGATATAATCCTGTAATCCCAGCATTTATGAAACTGAGGCAGGGGAGTCATGACTCACAGGCAAGTGAGTAGTGAGAAGGCAAGGCACGGACAGGCAGGACAGGACATATCTCAGGGTAGCATGATCTGAGGCTAAGGGAGAGGTGGGCAGCTGACAGGACAGTCAGGGGAAGCAGAAATCATAGGGGCACATAACAGAGGGTCAACAGTACCCCACACAATTCTCGGAAGCTGTTTTTGGCTCTGATTCTGTGCTCTAGAACTGTTTTTAATCTTTCCCAAGCTTTATGTGGGTGTATATCACCCATGTTGGGTGGCCATTTGTTGTAAGAGGTTTCTGACCCAGTCTTTCCAGTCTAGACCAGAGGTTTGACGGGCAGTCTGGCAGAAACACTTGCAGTCCCACAGAAACACACAGACGCTTACATTAATTTTTCTGCTGATCAACCTAGAGCCCAGGCATATAATTTGCTAACTCCTTCATCTGAACTCAACCCCATCTCGTTCAGCCATGTGGCTCGGCATCTTTTCTTATGTCTGTCTCTATTCTGAGTTGTTCTTGAGTTTTCTCAGCCTGGTAACCCCACCCACACTTCCTGTCTGCCTTCAGCCAATAGGCTTTTTATTAAACCTGTAGGCGGGACAATTATTTAAAATGTAACACATAATCCCACTACATACAGGAAAGATGAACTTTGGCCAAGTCAAAAACCAAGAGTGTGTTTGCCTCTTTCAGCCTCTGTACCATAGGCCTTGCTTCTGTCCAATGGAGTTGGAGTTGAACTAAATTTCCTCTAGGGGTAAGGGTAGGTACAGAACAGGAAAAAACCCAAAAACCAAAAAAACCAAAAACAAAAACAAACTCAACAACAACAAAAATCCCCTGAGCTTCCCTCTATCTGATGCATGTATCCCTCTATCTGTGGATGTATCCATACGCATGCATTCCTCTCTTTTGTGTGAGGTGACAGGTTCCTGAGGCAGTCAGCTCTGTATTTCCCAGCTGCTAGGTTTATATTCATTTCCATTCACAGTACCAGGAATAAACTCAATGCAGGTTGACATGGATTCTTCCAGGTGTCAAGGACCTTGCATGGCTTGGAATGAAGACCCCATCTGAGGGACCACAGAGGACTTCACACCATTATGCCAAACTCCTGTTAGGAGGTGTATAGTGGGATTGGCTAGAAGAGCTGGCCCCTGCTGGCAGCCACATGCTGAGAAGGATCAATGGACTGACTGGCTCCTTCATTATCCCTGGGAGGTACCAAGAAATGACCACCTGGAGTTCCAGATTCCACTGTTCAGTTTTCTTTTCCAAGACCAACTCCTGCTCTTCCTTCCTTGATATGAAGACAAAGCAGGCCAGGAATAGGGAGTTTCCTTGCCTAGAAAGTAAGCAACATTCTCTTCCACAAGTCTCTCATTTTTTTTTTATTATGTGTCCACTGAGTCAAATCATTTGAACATGCTCTCTAGAATTTATTTCATATGTGGTATACATGTGCTAACATACATATGTGATACTAATATATATAAAATCTCAACCAGTAAAATGGAAGCATGAGATAGAAATTCTAGAACCATATTTCTGTTCCTCTGGAAAAGAGAACAGACAGCAGCCAACTGGCTTGTGGCAGTGAGCGACAGATCTGGGAGCTTGTGGGGTGGTACCACCAAGCCATTCTCTGAGCACCACATGAAGCTCAGGATACTGTTGGATACAGGCCCATGGCTCCCATTTTGCTGACTTCCAGCACTGGCGGATCCCAGTCTGATGGCAGATTGTTGGTGTGAATAGGCTGAGAATGTGTCCAAGAGCTCTGGT